>JTDE01006317.1:6534-18456 GCA_014338405.1 Paragonimus skrjabini miyazakii
GTCGGTACTATTCAACGCAGAATTCACCGCAGGAATACGTGGACAAGTCAGCACACAAACTTTCACAGTTTTTTACCTTTAAAACAAAAGAGAAATCTAGTGCGCTGCCTAAATGATAGAGTATGCCAAATTTGTTCAGCGAATACGTTAAAAAGTGAACTCGAATTCACAAAGAACGTACTTCATGGTATCGGTTACCCGGAACGATTTCTCGCCAGAAATATGATCAGCATGTCACCTAAACCTGAAATGCATGACATAAGAAAGAAGCTTGTGTTTATTCGAGTACCGTTCAGAGAGGACAATGCTGCAGAATAGCTGAGAAATAGGCTCAACCAGACAATCAGCATGACTTATGCTACAGCAGAACTCCGTATTCAATTCTCAAATCCTCAGGTTTTATAACAAAGATAGACTGACAGTTCAGACGTCATCTATGCGCATCTACTCATTCATTTGTTCCTGTGAAGCAGGTTATATCGGTCGAACTTCAAGGCAGCTTTCGAAACCGATCCGATAACACCATCCGCGGTGGCTAGGGTACAGGGAATCACAATCGGTCAACAGTGCTATTATCGCTCATTTGGTTGAAAGCGTACACCAGATGAAGATTGATCAAGCATTCAAAGTGGCATATTGCGTGCCAGGCAACCCATCAATAGCGGTCCGAATTAGAACGCTTTGTACTGCCGAGGCTACTGGAATCAGGCTGCTTGATCCGGTATCATTTAATCAAAAACGGTTTGTTCAGACGGTGCACGTACCATGGCCACTAATTCATCAGATCGACGACCAACGTGCGCGGTCAAACCAGTGGACAGGCGAGACGTAAACGACCAATCAAGTCATCGTCAATTGACTGACCAGCGACCTAATTTCTCTGCAATAAGTTTGATCGATATCTCCATCTAACTCTGTTAACTTGTTATATAATCATACCGGCCCGACGACGAATTATCGAAGACATGTATTCGCCGATATGTCTTCATTCTCATTACCGTTATTGATATTTGAAACTTTGTGGCATTGTCAAGCCAATACACAGTAGACGTTTATAGATTTCGCAGGTCTGAATGAACTGTCGAAGAGAGCAAACGGTTATTTTGGCGTGAATCCCCGCTTTTTAAACATTATTGAAACTGGTAAACTCTACATTTTGAGCAAAGTACCCAAAGTTTGCTAACCGTAAGTAGTAGAGGTGAGAAATCTGGAGTACACCAGAAATGTGCCAGAAGTGGTAGTTGAGTGGCTGAAAAGTTTCCCATCACTTTTACGAACGCGGCCCGGTACACGCGTTAGCTCACGTTCGTACATTTCATAAGTGCACTGATTGTAATCGTCGAGGTGGAATTCATGGTCTCTCATTTGTAGGGTGCTCAATTTTGCGGCGTTTTGGATATATGGATGAAATTGACGTTTTAGACCGTACTATAATGGCGTTGCATTTCTACAAGCACGCCGATGGCTAAATACACTTGAAAACATTTCCCGCCTTGTTATCCATTCTGACGTCAAGTTTTTCTCGCCCTTTCGCAGGAGTTTGGGTAAAGCACAGTAGAAGTTGTGAAGTCTCAAAAGAATGTGTGAAGCGCCACCATCGACTAATATCAACATCATACCTTCCCAACAGTCTGGAGACGGAAATTACCTATTGACTTAATAACATACGCAACTTTGCATCACACCCACTCTTCCTACGCATGCATGCGTGAAAAATGGAATGATTAATTACGTTGTATCGCTGGTAAACGCCTGGTTTCAGTAGCTTGGCTTCGGCCTCGGCCGACGATTGTGCTGATCACCTCATGACAGGTTCTAGAATTGCTGTCCGGTTCATCCTTATTTCCCGTCAATGCGCTTGTTTGACCTTTCGGTAAGCGCCGTGTTGCCCGTCACAACTGAGGTCATTTTGTATCGAGCCGTTCTTGACAAAGTATACAACTAATTAATTGCTATCCACGACCGATATCAGTATATTCAACTGTAAGCTATTTACCAACCTGTTATTGCTTTCATTATGTTTTCGAGAACGGAACAAAAGTTGGCATTTCTTGCTCATATATACATGCATATAATACAGCATATGCACGTAAAATTACATATGTAAGATATATAATGCGTGCACCGTATATGCTCTAAATATTTTATATTACAATATCAGTAATAAGTTGCGTATGGTCAACTGGCTCCCACTGGGATGGAATGGTGAAGGTGAGTGTCTTGCAACGTGTAGTTCAGTGGGTTCAGTGGGTTTGAGACAAAAATAGGAAGCTGGAGCTTTTGAGGATCCCGTATTTCGATGCGTAGAGTCCAAATGTTCTCAGCCATTGGCTAAAATGAGGAAAAGGTTGCAGAATCAGAAATAATGCAGTAGATGTTGGCCAAGGCCAAACTTGAAAATTGCTGCAGAGTTTACAGAAACAACACGGTCTAGTAGAGGTATATATTTCATTAACCGAAACAAAATTATAAATTTTATATCAAAGGTTTGGCCAGAAAATCACATATTGCATTAGTCGTCATAATTCACATGTTCGTTTTACGTTCTTCCGCTGATCGCGTAATATTGCTTTTCATCCCTGATTCCACGAGTAATCCTAACGCGAGACAATATTCCATAACCTCCGGACAATCCTAATCTGGTATTGGTTGGACAATTTGCGAAATTTCGTCGATTTTCAGGAAATAACGAAGTCCACTCTAGAAGATCGTCCATTTCTCCGCAAAACTGTGGGCCCTTCTATCTTCCCTCATCTCGATAAAATATCTAGATATTTTTCCCGAACTGCCTACATCAAGGAATGGTAAAATTCTTCCGCTGTTCGTTTTCTCCATCCCCAACTATCCTATTTCTAGCGTTACCTTGACCATTAGGCCAGTGTTGACCTTGTGAAGCGAGAAGTGATGTAGCCACTCAGCATTTTTTCATCGAACACTGAAAATTATGAGAAACATCCTTTTAGAAGCAAGTGTCCCAAATGGTTCTTCACAAACTGGAATGTTTTGTCTTCTATTATGTCTGTTTCATTACTTTATTTTCGCATTCGGTGTATTGTACGATTACCAATTATATGTAAGGTGTGCATTTATGCGTATCGCGTTACAATGTGAACACTGATCACTCTCATTTGAGCGAGTTTTTTACAGATGCGTTGGGAAATGTACCATTATTGTTATTGTCATTATTTATATTAGAACATTCCAGGCCTTGCAAACGCGCGATGAGAAATAGCTATATCTACATTCTAGTCTGCCATGTTGGACCTCTATTTTTAGTGACCGGCTACACGGCGTTTTGCTATTTCCCCTATTGGGCATCAACCAGCAGGGATGATCAGGGAACTATTGTCAAAAAGGTGAATACCAAATTACAACCAAGCCGATGATATTCTAAAACGTACATGATCGGATATTTCGGCCTTTCCTCTCACGGCCTAGTTTTCAGGCCTCGGGCCGCCTTAGTGGTACGAAGTTGTACAATCTTCAGGAGCAATTTGTTCTTATAAAGGTACGGCAGCCAAATGACAACTCTATTCTCCAGGTCGGCACCCTTCTTTCGCATGTTCCTTGAATGGACTGAAGTTGACTTGGTTACAGCTTGTCTCGGACATTCAGTCATACCAAGTTTTGTGTGGAAAAGGCAGAACTTCTTCCTCCAGATGTTTAAGAAACATTACAGTCAAAAGTATGCAGCAAAAGCGAGTTGTGCAGTTTTAATGTACACTCACCCGTCTACTAACCGCAGTGAAGGGCCCGTTATATTCCAAAAGTCACTTGAACGTTACTGGAAAAGTGCAGGTGGTTACTGGGAATCTGTCAATCGCTTTTCCTTTCTCAGTCATTGCGCTGTTTTCCAAGCTTCCCATCGAACTCTTGATCTCTTCTTTGAAAATCAAAATAGGAGGTAGCTCCCAGCTGTCCGTAAGTAAACAGTATGTTTGTTCAACAAGTTTTCTCAAATCACCGGGTTGACTCATCATGATGAACCTCACGCCTTTGCTCATGCTGAGACCCGGCCTTCGACGGACTACTGAAAATGCACTGGACTTCTTTGATTACTTCATGAACCAGGCCGACGTTGCACGAATTAAGTTGGATGGGTTTGCAGGCTTTCTTGAGAATAGACTCTCGACACTCATGCTCATCAAAAACGTCAGTGCTAACGTCAGTATGCTGCTCTGTGGTCAAGGCTTGAAATGCTTGACTAAAGCACACTTATGGCTGGGGTTGCACACCGGGTACTTCCGTGAACTTTATCGTATGATAACGCTTCCCTTCGGAAGTCCAAATTCTAACCTAGTTTCTGGGACTTTGTGGTTTTTGTCATGTACAAATAATGGTTGACAATACCTCCGAGGTTAACTGGACATCAACGTCATACTTGGACGGCGAAAATAGATCTTTAGCTCGCTACCGGCGTTGTTGTGGCGAAAAGTGTGAAGCAGCATTGTTCTGTTTAGGTCATCTTACATCGTTTAATTATCGAAAACAGAAGTAACTTTGCAGAAAACGTGGCTACAAAACTTCCGCTCGGAAGCAGTATCAATAATTCCTTGCTGCGACCTTACCATTTGTCAAAAGCAACAAGAAGGCGCACACTTTGTCAATTCAGTCGTCTGGTTGGTAACGACCTCAGAACTGTCTCAGTTCACGTCTGGATGGTGATATTGCTGGATGTAATTATCGTGCGTCCCGAAGAGCAGTATAAAAATTGACTGATTTAATTACGTTTCGCAACAGGTGCGCTTCCCCTCCATATTCACTCATTGAATCGTTCGGTAACGATTCAGGTTCACACTGAATTACGCATAATCTGGCGATCTAACAATACCTTACTCAATATCCATCGACAGAGATTATAAGTTATCTTTTAAAAAGTTAATAGGAAGGTGCCGGTAAAATCTAGAGTTAATATGACAGTGATTTACTAAACAGACAAGAGAGTTAAGCGTCACCTCGAATGTGAACCTTCTCAAACCTTGAGCAAAGAGTGTGCCCATACAAAGAAATCGACAATTAAGCATTGCTCACTAGTGGATGATGATGAAACGGAATTGAACTCACTCAAACAAATGGTCAATGGTTCGGTCGGAGCAAAACGACTGTTCGATGAATGATAATAGTTATAAGTTACCTAAGAAAATATTATGAATGAACACGTCTGGTTTTGGCATTTTGAATCCTACGGGGCTCAGACTGACTAACACTAGTGGAAGTGGTGGCAGTGGCTGGAGTTAGAATAACGATAACTAATGTGGATTATTTGTGAGGAAAATAATAAAACATAAGGCCATCTTTCAACACTGATCACACAGAACACAACAATCTCAAAGCGACCCGACACAACTATGTTTAAAATACACCGTCAGTTTGGTAGCCTTCAACACCTAATTACAGCGCATAAAGTTAAGGTCAACTATGAGATCTTGAACTCTCTGTATTGTCCGCAATATGTGATAGTGAGAATTCAGCGACCACACTTGGAGTGAACAACGATCCTGCAGTTCCTTGATGTTTTCGGCTAAAACCGCATCCCCCCTATCGTCTGATTTATGTGCGCCACTCTGTCTACGCCTGCTATGGAAGGCCTTATCCAAACACACTGTCACTTTCTTCGGTATTGCAACCATTTGCACGTGGCGAATGCCCGCAGCTTTCCTAACGACTCATCGCTTATTCTACTCTTCAGGAACATTTTGCGTGTCGTTTAATATACTCGAAGGTTCCACGCACTTTACGCCTGGCGCCTTTTTGGATCCCGTTAAGTGGGTCGGGACCCAGCGCACGTTTTTCCCCTTTAATTTTCTTAGTTCTTCGACCGTTGGTTCCAGCCTGGGGTTCGGCTAACTATTTTTATATTCCCAAACATCGTTGTGAATACACGGCTTAGTTGGACTACGTTTCGGTTACCTTTCAGGCTGTTAGTGGACAAGTGTCCAGCGCGTGCCCACTCGCCCCCCACATAATAGATTTTTTCCGAAAGACTTCTTACTGAAGGCCCGAGTGAAAAATGATCTCTGTATTAATCAGGTGTGCCTACCAAAAGAAACGTCATCTGTTGTTCCTCTGCGAATGACCAACAGGGAGACTTTTTGTGATCATCGGGATATTGGTGATCTATAGCGCTGCAACACTGAGCGGGCACTTTACCTTGGCTCCGCAAAACTTTAAATGACCGCTCACTACAGCAGACGTTTTTGGATTGTACTTTCAGGACATCTTAATTAATATCAACTTGTATGGTGCAATTAGCACACACGATATTCAACGGAGTATCATTAAAGAGACCTTCGCCAGTTTGGAGAAATCCTTTTATTGGATGTTCAAACTAATACTCCTGACCCAAATTCTCCCTATTTCATAAAAAGAAGCCATGGCCACGCCTATCTTCAATGCGAACGGTGGTGTATTACCCTGTTATTAGCCGGCCAACCGGCTTTACTTGTATCCCATGGAGAGTGGTACGGCGCTCGTTAAACGGCACAATTTCTGGACACTTCCGAGATAGTGATGTTTGTTTCTCTACACAATCTGGCTCCCCTACTAGTGTACCATGTATAACGAAGATGCCTATTTTCTTAGAAAGATTGACCGTGGTCACAACCAGTGGTTTCATCACAGATACTACCTTCTCCGATTTCAGCATGACAGTCTATCATGTCCCAAACAACCCCACCATACCCAGGATAAAAGCTTACGACACCCGAGAAGAGATTCTTTACATCTTTACCATCTGTCTTGTTGGTACAACCTTTAGGATTTAAACCGCAGTAGACATCACTTCTCCCCTCTGATTTTCGAAAGTGTCTCCCAGGGGACTGTGTTCGGTCTCCTGTTATTTCTGACCTGTATGAACAATCTTCGGGGCAATGCCCGTGCCACCGTTCTTTTGTACTCTGTTAACTCGGAAATCTGGATAGTTAGTTATCTTAGTGCATTGCAAACTGATCTTTTTGCAACCGGGCACTGGTTACTTATGCACTTTTCTTCAAGAGGAGGTTATCAGTGAGTGAGAATACGTGTGCAGACATATCAATAGGCGAGAACGCTGATGTTACTTTCGTGCCTGCCAGTGTGTTTGATACAATGCCCACCACAAAAGTGATCAGAAGAAAGGCTCAGATGTCCGAATGTAATCCAACTTGCTGATCGTTCATCCCCGACAGATAGCTGCTAAACAGGTGTTTACTGCCCTCGGAATGATCAAACGGAACATTTTCGCGTACACAGAGAAGTGAGTTTCAAAAACCTTTACACAAAACCACTGCTTGAATGCGCAGATAAAGTTTGCACACTGGCCTGAGAAAGACATGCTCGCCACTGAACGTGTTCAGCGTACAGCTTAGAATACAGTTACTGAATTGCGGCATGTGACTCATGTGCCATACCTTAGAATTATTGATTTGTACATGCTGGAATTTTAACGACTCTGTGGTGGTTTTCACATGCTTTCTTTTGCATACGTCCCATCCGACAGTCATTAGTATGAGGGGTTGATATAGGTAGAAAAGTTAATGACAATAAATTTTATGCGTACCTTCCATGGGTCTTCTTCAAGCAGTAATTTTTCCTGACGAGTACGGTTTTCCGCGTAATGTCTTTAGCTACTACTCCAGAAGTCGGTTTGAAGTATTGGTTGATTTTCACCCAACGAGAGCCTTGTTAGATTTGCAATTTAATCACTTACTGGTACATTTCGTGATGTCAAGGACAATGCTACATTCTGTTCCCAGCGACTGCCCACTATACTAGCAGATATCCACTGGATATGAGTACAAACAAGCCAGTTAAACTCGGGAGGTTTGGGCAACTAGCCCTGGACCCGTGTTGCAGTCGCTGAAAGAAACATGGTGGTGCATGGGGTATAAACTGTTCGATAAATCTTGGCTGACCAATTCTGACTGTAAGGCTAATAAAACGAATTGAGTGGAAACGTTAAAAGCATTCTGCAATACGGTCGGTCAGTAATCTGATCTGTCTTTTGTCGAATTCAGGTATAAGTGTGTTACATTCTTACTTGCTGGATTGGCTCATAGCATTTTCTAAAGTTCAGTGTTTCCCCAAAGTTTTGCTTCCTTGTCATGGTTCCGCATTTACATCACTGCTCGGTACTCGTTGAAGCTCTCAAGCACAACAAGTTTGACATCACCGGCAGCAGCCAAAAGTTTTGCGCACCGAACCGAACTAGACTGAACTCAACTGACTTGATGGCAATACGGCGGTCGATTCGCTTTCCGATGTCGGAAGAATAAACGACATTGCAGTGCGAATCGCTCAAGCGGAGTTTGGTTATTATCCAACAGAGACTCAAAATCATCTCAATTTTTTCTGCGGTATAAAATCCACTAAAAACAGCGTCAGTACCACCCAAGAAATTTATGCAGATGAATACATAAATACTGTATACTTCTAGACGCATCTGCGAGAAACAACTTGG
The DNA here is from genome assembly GCA_014338405.1 of Paragonimus skrjabini miyazakii. NCBI lineage: Eukaryota > Metazoa > Platyhelminthes > Trematoda > Plagiorchiida > Troglotrematidae > Paragonimus > Paragonimus skrjabini miyazakii. The sequence goes on from JTDE01006317.1 coordinate 14,972, forward strand.
GATATGCGCGACCACTGCAGACAGTTACAGGCTATACAAGACAACGGATAATTACATAATACAAGCATGAAATTTGTCAGCAAACTGACACAGTCGGGGAAAAGGGTTACAGCTTACAAAAGTTTGATGCACGCAACGGTAAAGAAGATAGTTCGCTTGTTCAACAGATTCAATCCGAAATATGTGATGTTCCATTAATTTACTGTTTACACGGTTACATATGTGTCGGTGTTTGTATCATACAAGCCGTCCGATTGTCCGCTACACTTGCGGGCCAACTTTGGAGCAACGTGGATACAACGGGGGACAGCGGTTTTCTGAAGAAAGGGTTAGAACGATAGTCTTGTAAAAGGAGACAATTGAACTAAGCATGGGACAAAGGTCCAGTAAGCCACACACATGACTTACACAAATGAAAACGAAAACGGCGATAACAACCCAGTTGAACGCTATGCCATACAACATAAATTCAATCCGTGCGAGCTTGGTGACTTCGACTACACGTGTAACGCACCGCGCTGCCGTGTTGCTGGCGCCACTTTTGCTTTCAACTGTGTAAGTCGTGTGCATGTCTTACTGGGCCTTTGTCTCATGCCTGTTTCTATTGTCTCCTTTTACAGGATTAACGTTGGAACACTTACTTCAGAAAAACGCTGTTTCCCGGTGTCTTCACGACGCACAGAGTTGGTTTAAGGGTGTAAAGAGTACTCGGAACCAGAAAATCTGGCTTGCCTGTTAAACACGTTGCAGTTCCAGATAGTTCGAGGTCATGTTGGGCAATACGCCCGAAACCATTTCAGAAAGAGTTCGTCGGTAATTGATATAGGTAGCACTGAGAAGTGTCGAAATGAATCGGTTCGAGAGAAGAAAGGACGGAAAGTTCCAAAATCCGATGAACAATTCAGCGAACGACAAATATCAGTTTCACGAGATTCGATACCAAGGTCGTTCAAAAGGCAAAACGGTTCTTTTGGCGCGAATCCTCAATGTTAAAATATTTTTGAAATTTTAAAGGCGGAATTTCGGGCAAAGTACCCGCAGTACACCAGTTGGAAATAAACGGCGTCAACAGAAACTTCGGAATACATCGAGTAATTCCCAAAAGTACTGGTTTGGTGATGAAAATTTGCCACCATTTTCGCGAAAATGACCCGTTATTGGCGTTAGCTCACTTTTCAAGCCTTACAAATGCGATCGTTGCCATTTTTCAAAAGAAATACGTCGTCCTATAGCCTGAGAGTGCTTCAAGTTGCGGCGTTTTCAAGATATGGTCGAAGTGGAAATATACGACCATACAGTGTCGGCATTACATTTCAACAAGAACAGTAACACATTTGATAGTGAAACATGTATGACAACATTCCAAGCCTCCTTGTTTATTCGATATTTGTACTATTTCTCCTTGTTTCCAAAATAACAGATTGATACTGGTCGATGAGACGTTGCTCTTAGAAATGGTTGGAAATGACTCTATCATATAGTTGTTTCCATCTTCGGTGTATATGTAACGGCGTAAAAAGAGGGTATCATGTCTCACTCTATCACCGATAATCTTCAGAAGTAAATTCTGTTCATTCAACTGCATTGTTTCAAACTTGATTAAGGTCGTGTGGCGTTCATACAGAATCAAATGAAAGCAAGCTGCCTGCCGATCACCGGGAGGTATACCTCTCAGCCAGCCACACTGTGATGTTTAGAACGCCAAGTATCTATCGCAGTGCATAAAATATTCCAATCAATATGACAATGAACGAAATCAAAGAGGATGATTACCATATACCCCAGGCGCTTCAAAAACAGGTTTTCCATTACTTCCCGCCTGTGTTCGTAGTCCAACTTGTTCATGGTAAGAGTGGTTGGAAAGGAGGAGCCACTCGTGTGAACATCTATTGCATACCGAGACGTTATTCATGGCTTAGGTGAATGAGGACGAGCATTTACTCGTGTGAACCTATACTTCATACCCAGGTGTTCTTCATAGCTCAAGTGAATCAGGTTGCAATAGCCCCTGATGAGAACTCATCCTGTATTCTGAGACTTTGATAACCTAATTCTATTGGTTGGAGCAGCTATTAGTGTGAACGCATACTCAGACCTTCATTATGGGCCAGGTCAGCAGGACCCAGCTAACGATTTCATTCTCCAAAAAGATCAGAATCAGCAATGTTTGATAATAAATCCAAGTATGTTGCACTATATACAACTCTTATGTGTGATATAAGGTGGAGAAAAGTTTGACGAGTTGGTTCATCTGTTTTTCATTTCCGTGTATGACTGAGGTGGTAATTGGCGGAGAGCCCTGTTCCTGCAATGGCGATAGACTGAAAGTGTAGTATATATGTAATGCAACCGACTTATTCGGAGATGTCTTCAATATTTCCATTCGTCAACAACAGTTTACTATAAATCCCTGTTCATTATCGTTGTGTAATTATTTGAAAACCCCGAAATCATTGGTAAAAAGTGAAATGTGTCTGACGACGCAAGGAAAGAACAATTCGATTTTTGCAAATTATCACTGACGACGGCTGGTGAGAGATCTATCATATAGTCATCTGAATTTTCATGTGCGCGGTGGTTCACCGTCACTCGGCTCTTAGGCGCTTAATCGGTTTTCTGTTTTGGCAGTGGTAAACACAATCGTTTGGTATTATATTATACCGCTTAATTCACGAAACGCGGCCGACAAGCGTGCACTCGTGATTCGTCAGAGGGTTATCAACCATTCCGTGGCATGGGCTTCCTACAAGTAGTATTATAGTTATCACTTCATGCCGTTCTATAATAAGTTCAATTTTTTTAAATACCGCCCTCCGTTGCCAGTTGCTCCATATCTCCGAACTTGGAGATATTGATATTTAACAACTTAGCCAATTTTAGTTCGACTCCTAACCAAGCCAAGGAGTCTTCGTCTAAACACGAATGCATTCGTACGTAGGTTTCTTCCTACTGTGTCGCGCTTTTGAGCGGGTTACTGACTCACCCATTTGCCACTCACCCTACTGGGACGTGTAAGATACATTCCCACAGGTAAGTGCAAGGTCCGCTATACGGCCAGCAATGCAGGCCAGTGACCCGTGACCACTATGAGGTCTGGACGCACCGTAAGTGTAAAGCGGTTCTCGTCTTAGACTTAATAAGCGACACCTACACCCAATCTGCGGCTTCGCATCTGACAAACTAAGCTTGCCACCTCACAGTTCACTTTCCGGGCGCTACTGGCATCTGGTGCTTAGAATCCGGTCATAGAAAGTGTCACTATTAAGGTCAACACAGTGTCTTCAATAGATCCCGCAGCAATGTTTACTCAGGATGCTTCATACACTACCACCTAATGTCTGTTATTGCTGCAGGCTGACTCGGCGATGTGTATCCGCTAACCAGCCTTTCCGAAACGGTTCGGTTCTCAGTCAACAAATGGAAACTAAAGATAGGGGTACACATGGATAGCTCGTCTCTAAAAATGGGTTCATGTGTGTCTCTTG
>JTDE01006317.1:18556-35957 GCA_014338405.1 Paragonimus skrjabini miyazakii
ACGTTCTCGCCTGTCACAGCCGGTTTCCATAATCATTGGGATACGAAACACAAGCATCCAACATCAGCGGGTTTCACCCAATTCGCGCGATAAAATTTCCTGCTATTTGAAGCACTATAAAGCAAATTTCAATCGTTTTGACTGAAGAAACAAGATAAACTTACGGGGCACCACAGATTCATTTGAGCGGTAAACGCACACTTCTTAGATTGCGTGAGGTCAATCAAATCAGGGAAGCCTGCTATGTTTGCATTACTTCGGATAATTTCATGAGTGTTGTGTACGTACTTTCGACGTCCTCGGCTTCTCAATTAATTTCTGTTGGCTTTATCAGAGCTATGTCTGGCTGTCCAGGGGTTGTTTGAGAGGCATGAAGAGTGGCCAACCACAACACTTATGCTGCTTAGTTTTATTGGGCACGTAACTACTGCGCAGCACACCCCATTTGTTCACCACTAGAAAATCCGCAACACAAGCGTGACATTAACCAGTGGAATTTAGATGGCAAGGAGTTTGTTACCGTGGAAGACTGCATAGTTTGGTGCCCATGGCTACTTCTCAGATCGGTACAATTAACCCCTATCCCAGAGCCCAAAATAACGAAGATATACCATCGTAAGGTTTGACATAAACAACTAGACTGCATGAAGGCCATTCTAGGCAATAGAGTTTTACGGGCCAAACAAAAGTATTCAGCAAACATGCTTAAACCGAGGTAAGAGAAGTGCTATTCAGAAATCTAGCCGGATCCATCCATAAAATAACTAACTGTTCACCGCCACCTCCCGGCATTTAAAGACTGACACTCAGCTACGTACTTCCTTCTTGTGCCGTATAAGAACTAACGAACTTCTTGTGAGAAACAAGCCGTCTGAACTACTTAAGCTGCTGAATAGAAGAGCTCCAAGGTTATCAGCGCTGCTGAAATATGGATCACTCCAAACTTCCAGAGTGGAAAGCAAAACTTCCAAGTTATCATATTGTGTACATCGATGGAGTTAGCAGAAGAATAAAGGGAATGGCGACCTACGTTTTGGATGATGTTAAGGACTCGTCGATTTGAATTCCCCAGAAACTTGCATTACTTGATCCCCTTTGGATAAACGTGGGTACCTGTTATCCAGTTGGTCTGTCCACGAGCACGGATTATGAATCGCCCTCATTGTCAGCTGGGTAGTTTCATCTCCCCACACTGCTATATGTTCGAAAACAATTGACAACTGCTAGCCTATGATTTTACCCTTTAGTAGACCGACGTCCTCAGCGGTTTGTCCGCTGATGCGAAGTAAGCTGGGTTCTATAACCTCAAGCGTACGCCCATATACTCATTCCAATCAGGGTCGCGAACAATCTGATCTGGACCCATTGTTCACAAGGGAGCAGTACACAGTGAACAGGCGCCGGAACTTATGTAGTAATCGGTTTCAGGTTGACCTGCGACATCGCGATTAACTGTCCTCACAAACTAGATCGTCATAAATTTCACCGAACTGACGCCCAAGTAATTCGGGAGCTCCTTACGGAAACAACGCGGCGTGCTACGGCGAAAGGAACTACTCGTGAAGAACAATGTAGTAATTTCACTAATAAGTTAAAGGAATTAATTATTGAGGCCGTTGTCTTCCTTCCTCCTGGAAGGAGCAAAAGTACTTTTCACCTCGATCCTTTCGCAGAACGCTTCATAAAAGAGAAGGAACACTTGTGCGTTGTCTTTTTGTCACTTAGTACAGAGAACTCACATAGAGGTCAGAAGATTGTTCGAGATTACCGAGTAATGTCAATGAAAACAAGACATGGGGTCATCAGCTCGACCTCGCAGAAGCAACTGTTAAATTTTCCAAAATTTCCTGCTGAAGATTTGCATCTGTATGGAAATCTCGATCAGCAATATTAACACTGATGGACCGGTCTGGCCTGACAGCTAACAATCGAGAAACTGCCAAGATACTCAGAGCCTAATACATAACTATCTCCGGTGTTCTGGACGTCGCAGGTCAACTAATAGTTTTTAGATACACTACTGCAGTCGGACTCTCTTATGATTTCTGGGACCCCGACGTCACAGTAATGCTATTCATATTCAAGTCTGAGAAGTCCCCAAGCCTTGGCGGTCTATCATTCAGCCCATTTATGGGACCTGTTGGGGTTTTTGCCACCTATTTTACAAGCTGTTTCACCAAATATTTATTTCAGGTACGATGCTTACTCTTTGGGAGCAATATAACTACTTGTCCTCACAGTAAACGACAGAATCTGGTCATTGAGCTAAAACCTGACAGCACTATCTCCAGACGTCTCTAGGGTTATCATACGTGCTTTCAAGATGTGGGCAAGAGTCCTCCTAATTTATCCTGTGTACCGTTACCCCGTCGCCAAACTTCATTCGATTGAAACTTGTCGGGCCTACCTGTCAAACATTTTTCAGCAGCATACGTTCTCGTGTTCGCTGTTCCGTCCAGGACACAGCAATAAATGCAACATTTCCCCATCATCCACAATGCGGCATTTCTGTTGGTTTCCCGCCCCACGTTCGAGATAGTATCAATGCGGCTTCATGCTTCTCCGTTCTGCCAGTGTGACAGTAGTTGTCGCATGTCTCTTTCATTTGTAACTCTTCGTCTGATTTCGTTGTGCTGCTGGAACGCCCAAGACTTGGAGCGAACTGAGTTTTTTACTTTTTAAGGTTGTAATCGCTGTATACATAGTATCGTCGTTTCTGTTATCAGTATTAGTTTCGTTATATTTCGACCGTGGGAATCGGGTGCGTTACTCAACGGTTAGTAGGCGAATCTTGCACTTGAGAAGAGCAAATTGACAGTAGCATAGGATCGGACTTCCTAACAAACCGTTAGCACAGGGTTTTTCAAGCATCACTAACTCACTGATGGCGGCTAATTCGTAGACTACATATGAAGAAAACTGACCAATGGATATAGTCTTATTAGGTTTTACCAAGCCCTTCGACAAAATTACTCACTGTGTTTTATTAGGTGAGCTACCTAATATGGACCCCGATAAACAGCTGTGCGAATGGATTCGGCACCATTGATGCATCCTGGTGCATACTGGGCCCTTTGTAATTTCCACTATTTGTGAAAGGCTTACAAGCCATTTGTCGGTCACCTCAGGTCACGTAGGCAGACGATATTAAACTATGGCACACGCCAGTTCTCCTGATGACTCTACTCCTCCACACGGTCCTATCGCAACAGTTTATCAGTGGTCGGTTCAACACTGGCAAGTTGAAACTGACGCACATAGGGGGTGAAGGTAGTAAATTCTCCCAAAATGTTTGACAACTACATGGTGCTGCCCCCAACGAAAACCTGAGGTATACAGTTTCAGCTAACCTTTGTTTTAATACCAACAAGTAGGTACTTGCAAAAAGGCTAACAGCAGGTTGGCACCGTCTATCAGACCACTTGGATAGGCCCCAGAGGAATACCAACCATATATTTATTATCCTAGTAAGACCTCTGTTAGAGGTAAAAACTAAAGCAGGCGATCCATACCTGAATTAAAATCCACCGTCCCCGTACCCACACGACGAAGCTCTACAGGAATTGCTACGGACAGTCGTAAAGGGGCATGATCTTTAGCTTTAAAGTTATCACCGCAAGTATTCGTCCCTGTCGAAAACTCTTCCCGGTGGCGCATAGGCCAACCTAAGTAGATACATGTTCAAACTACGCATACCACGCGCTCACCTACCATGCGGATGACAACTTTTGTCCAAGTTTGCCCAAACTGGGATGCCATTCCAGCGGATGTCATGAGAGCCGCTACTCTATACCTTTTCAAGAGAACTCTTAAAGACTGGCCCTCACCGAGCTGGCCGTCAAAAAATTTACGCCCCTTTTAGGAAGCCTTGCCTCCCAGGTGTATATGCACCTGTAATATTATCGGATATTTGTGTGCGTAAACGATCTGGATGTGCTTGCGCGTTTGCTTTTTGCGTGACCTCGCTTAGCGGACGCAGGTAGTTTCCGCTAACCACATGATATAGTCAAGCTTAATAAGACATCACTATTATCATTATTATTGTCTATTATTATCATCCACTACCCACTGGATGTGGATCATTTCCCCGTTAACCCACAACACAACAGCACAGTGCTTTCCGTCTGCAATATTAGTCTACTGACTGCCATGTTTAATGCGCGTGACACATTCATTTTTCTAGCGGTTTATTTGAGCTGGGAGGACGAACAACAATCAAATCCACTGGAAGCTATATGTGTGGAGTAAAATCTTTCGTAAAACAACAAATTTATGAGAGATCCGTGAATTTCTGGCAATATTTCGGTGGTGTCGCTCAAGAATTTGAAAATCATTGGTTTTCACAAAAAATGGTTGCGAGCCTTTAAAAATTTGTTTTAATCGACCGTTACTTGATTCGTCTTTTGTTTGGCGCCAAGATTGAAAATATTAATTATGGTTGTTGTGACGATACACGTACGTTAGCCTCTGAAGTAGCTTTCCATGGACGATTAATAGTTAACCATTCTATGTTAATGAATGATGTATTGTGTACATATTTGATTTTAGAGGATGGATTATCTACAAGGATTCAAATATCTAATCGAGGACCGCGAATTTTATAGCTTCATGGAGTTTCGAAGTTGTTTGAAGAAATATATGGAGTACCACGGTGTTTTGTACGTACTCAGTTCAAGCAAAAATTCTAGCAATGGACTCTTGAAGTTTGATAATATTAGTGTGAGTACTAATTGGGTTACGTGGAAGATGACATACCGGTGTACCAAGAACGTGCAACATAAGTGCGGAAGCCACGAATTACGACGTGTTTATTGAACTGAGTTCACTAACTTTCCTTGCTCAGTTCTCGTGATACATGCTGCCAATCACGCTTCAACGTCGTTAGAAGAAAAACCATGTTGGTTGTTGGCTTTTTTACATTAGAACACAACCATACTCTAACTGCCTTGCTGTACAATGCGCACCCAACAAATCGTCGGCTCACTGAAAGTGAAGTGAGCGACTCTAGGCATCTGTTCGAGTACAACGCTTCAATCGCGGAGTTAAAGCGGTATGCTGCGGATGTTTTTGACAAGTATGTAACGACAAGGGATATTTGCAACACCCATCATCAGTTGAAACCTCCGACAATAAGCAAGTTGGTTTGTGTACATAGATGTGACAGGAAATCTGCCCCAAATTCTTGATCATACAGAGAAAGATGGCGTATTGCGAGTCATCAAAGACGGCAATGATAGATACACGCACGTCTATTTTGCGCGGAAGCAGCAAGTACAGTTGTTCAGACGTTTTCTCAATGTGGTCAACGTCGATGCCACGCATGGAACCAACCACCACAAGTAAGCCCTCTATTAGTTCACATTTGCAATCGCCGCTCGAAGCTATATCAGTTTCTTGTTGCAGACGGGATGGGCCACGGAAGACCAGTGAAGTACGGTGATGTTCGCAGTGAAAAGTACGCTTCCCTGCATCGACTGTTTGACACTTTCGTGATGTGATGGAGACTACACACCTGTGAAAACGTTTGTGATGGGCAAATGGCGGTATAAATGCGAGCAGCGCGAGTCTTGTTTGGGTGCGACATATTATTATGTGACTTTCATGTTAGAGATGCCGTGAGGAAACACGTAAGTTTGTGTAGTTAACCCTATAATCAACATCTAGACAAATTCACTTAGAAGTCGATATTTGTTTCATCGCATGGCCACTTTGGATAACTCAGAAGAGCGCATAAAAACTTTGTCAATTTATGGATACGGTTCAACCAAGATGTTGCGGTAATCAGAGGCACAAACCCGAAGTTTATGAACTAACTAATGATGGAGATAAAGATGTACTTGTAATGAATAAATTCCAAATGTTCCATTTTATTTTCAACTTACTTTGTGGCGTTGGGACTATAGGGTGCACGTAGGCTGACTGTCGAGTATAGACTTCAGTGCGTCCAACCACAGGTCGTGGCGCTGTAACTATAAGGTAATTGCTTGAAAGCCTATGAGGTTCAACCCACCATGTGGTGCATGTTACTTCACAATTTAACCCAATTTCTGGCTACCATATTGCCAAACCAGCTTATGCACGACTACAGTGAGCAGTAATTATGGCAATCAAATTACACAGATTAAAGCTTACATTATGCCTGGAAATCGCCTATTGCTGTAATGTCTACTCATTCACGAGGTCGCTAAATACCTGGTTTTCCCAGTTCCACGTGGTGTTAATTATACAACCTCATATTTAAGTGAGTTGTTAACGACTATTCAATGGATTATCGAGTGCAGTTTTTAAAGAAGAATATTTTAAATTTTATATTGTGCATTTTCATCATTCTTTTGTTGCTAAAACTCCTTAGATCAGCGAAAACCGAAATTTCAGCTCCTTTATCAACATATTTCCTTATCGAAATATCGCGATTTCTTAACTACCTTGATAAAAATGTCTACCACGTTAAAACAAACTTATCTCTTACAGCTAATTGGGCACATTTCGTGCTTTCTAAAATACACCGTCAACTACCATTCAGAAGATATTGAAACCCATATATTAACCGTCTACTCTTGTGGCCATTTACTTCCTGAGGATAGCTTTCAGTATCAAATCCCATTTAGAGGCTGGAGATGTCAGGGGATAGGGGACTTCTGAAAAACACGGACATATAGTGACTCGCCTTTAGTTGCAACATCCTCACAAGCACTACGCTTTTTACCAAGAAAGAACGCAATGATCAAACAGCTAATGAGCCGACATTTGTAATAAATGACGTAAACCCCCATACAAATCGCGTCGCTTCTACAGAAGATTTAAGATCGATGTAGTCATCAGGAAAGCGGGATTTAAGGCACGGCTAGTATTTGTGGAGAAGAAGCTATAGAAAGAATGTGAACTACATTGAAATCCTATTTACTGAATTTGGTTAACAGGTGTGCATCACTTTGGTGGGCCAACCAACAAAGCAAACTACTTTGTTAGAAACCCAGAACAAACAGGCCTCAGAACGCGGGGTGCAAGTCCTGGGACACATTCACAAATACGGACGAACATAGGGGCTAATTGGGGTACAGGAGAGTGTAGCACAGAGTCAGGGAGATCTGTGGAGAGTGTCGGCTTGCTTAGCAGTGGGACTTTACTAATTAAGCCAGGCGAACGCCCAGGGTTCGTCATAGTTGCATTCAGCCCCAAGCCTGCATTCGAGTAGCTGTAGGTGGATGTGTGGAGAGCGGGGAGAAATGCCGCTAGCAATGAGGAGAAGCCTAAGGCGGTGCCTTAGTTTTTGAGAAAGTGTAGACGAAGGAAGTCAGTGACTCGTCTGTAGTTGACATTCTGCCTAATTTAACAACGATGAGGAAAGCTGTGCTCGCGGAGAGGACGTGTTGGGACAGTTGGCTAAGCCAAATGTCATGGAAGCAGCTAATCCAAGTGATATTCATTTGGCAACTACGGGGCCACTTGGTGATGGCTTAAATGTCCTGGTAGCCAATTTTTTTTAATAACTCACTAGGGAAGCTGAACTACCTGCGGACTGTACAATGGTCGCCGTCACCCCTATACACAAGGGTGACAGCAATAGGAAGGTTTCAGACTATAAGACAGTAAATTCCACGTCAACTGTCCCATAAGTATTAGAGAGATTCTTAAGCAACAAAATCGGCAACATTTCTTAGAGTATGTATCTGTCAGTGGCTCAGTGACATCACTTCGTAAACTCGCAGGTTTACCTTTCGAACTGACTGATCTTGTTCGAGGTCACTGTACGGCTGGACAGGGTGGGAGAAGTTCGGGGTTTTCACTTGATTAAACTGTGGACTTTTAATGTTGATGATGGAGGATTTCAACATATGTACCGGAGCGTTGGTAAAAGCGGAGAAGTTCTAGCAAATTAGGAGTTTCTATAAGCATGTAAAGGAACCCAATTCTCTCACTGTTCTTCCCACCAGGGGTGTTCCACAGCGGACAGTTTCCAGTACCTTCCTGTTTTTGCATACACTAAGGATTTAGTCGAGTGGACCGGGAGCTCATTTCACATGTCTACGAAAGAGATGAATATAATTGCCCACCAAAACGGCTTTCTCATAAGCAGGAGCCAAATGGACCTTCTTAGCGAATTACTGCTTGGGAAATCCGGCTAAATATTGTCAGCCGCAGTCAAATTATCGAGACCAAAACTTAGGACTCCCATAGGTGGATGAGATGGTCAGCGAAAACCCGTGGGTGTACAGAGGTTTACTAAGATGAGCGGCCTGGAAATTTAGGTTGCTAGGTGCTCCAAGATGTTCTCACAATATGTGCTTGCTACCCGGAAAGGGCCATACCAACTGAGGAAGACAACAGTATCAAGGAAGCTCAGCGTACTTCAACCTCTGCGTAAAACTTACGTGCCACTACATCTCAAGTACTACGTGCAGGAGTACTGTCCTTGTTTGGGTAATGTTGCCAAGTTCTCATAGATAGTGCAAAGCAAATTTGCAAACGCGGTGAATTTCGTTTTTAGCATGTGGAGAGATTGCCTGAAGACATCAGGCGCAATTCTCACTCACACCACAACTACGTACAGTTCAAACCAGCCTTACAAGTATCTGTTGGACAAATAAAGAATAACGGGCTCCCAGTGCGCATTCTGATGAGTGAAAATCTGATGATACAATTGCTTCCTTTCGGAACGTTTATATACTGAATGTAGAAAATGGTTTGGAGGACAGGTACACCAAGAAAGGTCGAAACCCAGAAACACAGGATACAAGCGTGAAAGTGGAGTGCATGAAAGACAGCTTCGGTAAACTTCAAGTTGGCAAGGTGGAAGGTTAGTGGACTGACCCCAGCCATACTCTGACTTCCGACTAATAGCCTGGTTGAGCCACCTGCTATCCTCGACAATATGTTTTCAGGACGGCTTACTTACCGGAGTACTGGAAGGTGGCCGCGGTTTTCCCCATTCATAAGAGAGAAGAAACAATAGGATAAAGACCGGTGAGTCTCATCCGTGATGACGAAGGTTTTTCGAACGAATAGTCAAATATAAAACGGGTGTACGTCTTGTGAATAACACGTTAGCAGAAACGAGCCACCCTTGCAACACCAACCTTCTACCATCCCATAGCAAAGTTAAAAAATGGCCTGGGAAGGATGAGGTTGTTGGAGTTTGTTATGTCCACTTCTAGGAGGCTGTCGGTTCCATGGATTATTGGCCTCTTTACACAAAGCTGTAAGGATGTAGACCAGCGTTGAAACTCTCCGAATAAACCGGGACGTTTCCAGTAAATCGGAAGTTCCCTACAGAAATAGAAAGGGCCAGATCAGGGCATGGAAAAGCATGCAGTGAGGTCCAACTGGGCAATTCACTGGCCCCCTATTGGTCCTGATATTTATAAATGGTCTGGCGTCATCCTTAGGTTGTCCACATCACCTGATCGTGGATGTAATACGGATGGTATCCAGACCATCCTATCAAGCCTTGCAGTTCGACCTAAATATCTCGCATGAATGATCCATCGGGTGGAAGTTATCACTCAATGTGGCCATATGAATACATCTATTAAGGGACGCGGCCGGTAATTGCTAGAATGGCTGGGAACTCAAGTGCAACCTACCCAGCTGAGAAATGAGGTAATCAAAAGGAACTTGGCTGTTCAAATCGCAACTGATTTCAAGGACGATGGGCAGTGTCAAGAGGCCGCTGGAGTAGCAGCAGAGATGTTGATGCGGCACAGAAGAACGATTCCGCTCCCGGAGTAGGCAGTGCAAACGTGAAAATCACAACTCGTCAAGGACGAGAAGGCAATGCAGTGGGTTCAGAGGGAGTATACTAGGCTTCAGTGCACGGCACACTGAGTCGTTTTTCCTAGGTACGAATTAACCAGACGCGAAATACAAAAGGCCGCTGAGAGAAGAAACCGAATATTTATTACTCGAAATATACAAAGGGTCTTTGATAGCGGTAGAAATGGCACCGACACGTAAGTGAGCTAGAGAGGCTAGAAACCGGCCGTCGGCGAGCGATTAAACCGGAAGTATGTGACACACGTGTGCGTGTGGGTTCGCGCCGCCTTCACATGGCATGCAGACAAATGATCGGACAACGTGCATCATGCGAACTTTCTTGATACCCTAGGAACAATATGCAACTATGAGTTTTGGAACTATTTTACACATCATACCGCAGGCAGGCAAATGAAATTTCCAGGTCGCTACACAACTCCTCTCTAGAAGGGTACTGTGACAACAACCCTTCGATCCTGATGAGGATAATTGGGGCCAGCCACCCTTGGCCTGATCTGGTTCATAGCATACCAGCTGATATCCAATCGGCCTGCGATTGGTCCGACAATCTCCAGACGCCGCAGGTGGAGGAGCACTTATACCCACAGTTCCTAGCGAGCTCCCACTCGAGCATCTTCCCTTAAAGGTGCCGAAACGACCGCAAAACTGTGAATGTTCGGGTTGGAGTGTCCATTGAACATTCGCGAACGATATCGAATACGGAATCGGGGATGATCGCGGTTGGTGGTGCCACATGCGTCATGCCGTCGTCGGACAAAACATGCGACAGAAAATGAAACGAAATGGACTGAGTATCGATACAAAAATGAATGACCTACTCAACCAAATTACGCAACAATAAACGAACGTTTGAATAAATGACACGGACAATAAAACCCAAATTTTTGCGGTTTTGACAACGTTTGTGATGATTTTTGTATTTTTGCAGGTGTTGGCGCATACAATCCTACCGTTCTATTAAACGCTTCGGCCAGTGTACTTTGCGCACAGAACGAGCAGTGATCGATAACGGGGGCGTATGTGTCGAGGGTTCCAAGGTCGGCTCATCCGCGATGCTGATGGGAGAGTCAGCAAGCATGGGCTGGGTGGCGGGCGAGGAAGAACTCGACTGCGAGTACGTGTCAGGTAAGTCATGATAAGCGGGCTTGAGGCGGTCGATGGGAATGATTTCCCGTTTGTCTAAGCGATCTATGATACACACCCGGTCCTTTCTTTACAGCACTTTGAAAGGTCCTTTGTATGGACGTTCGAGAGGACGTCGCTGCCCATCCACGCGGACCAAGACGTGCGTACATGGATGGAGAGCGTGCGGTATAAAAATCTTATGGGTTTGCTGCCAGGTGTCCGTCGAAGGGAAACGACGCATCTGGACGGCAAGCTATTTAACGAAAGCGGCATCGTATCTAGAGTGGTCTTTGGTGATGGAAAAATAATCCCAAGGCAAGCGCAGTGGGTGGCCGTAAAGATTTTCGGCGCTGGAAACCTGGAGGTCGACCTTGAGGGCAGCGCGGATACCGAGTAGCACCATTGGCAGGGCTTCTGTCCAACGGATGGAATCGACCGCACTAAGCGCTGCTTTCATTTGTCGATGAAAGCGTTCAACCATTCCATTTCCTGCTGGATGGTAGGCTGTAATATGGGTGCGGTGGCATCCTAAAGTATTCAGCGTTTCCGCGAAGCAACCACTTTCAAACTGCGGACAACGGTCGATTGTCACAGTGGCGTGGCAACCGTGCGATGCAACCCAATGTTCGATAAAAGCGCGCGATATCGTTTCGGCGGAGACGTTGGGCATTGGAACAGCTTCGAGCCATCGGATGAAGCGATCGATCATCGTGAGAAGATAGGACATACCATTAGACGGTGGCAGAGGACCTACGATGTCGAACTGTACGTGGGACAGACGAGAAGATTTAGCCGGGTATCGGCCCTTCGGGCCTGAAACGTGACGATGAATTTTAGCTTATTAACAAGCTAAACAAGCGCGCACCCAGTTTTTGATGTCTTTTTGCATACCGGACCAAACGTACCTATCGGAAATGAGCTTGGCAATGGCCCGGATGCCAGGATGGGCGATATTGTGTAGTGTGTCGAACGCACGTCGCCGGAAGAGATTAGGAACCACTGGACACGGATGTCCAGCGGAAGTATCGCAAATAATCGTGCCTGCAGATGCTGGCAAAGGTCGATCCGTCGGACCTAGAGCAATCTGTTGGCGGGAAACGCGGAGATCGACTTCCGAACGTTGCGCTTTGGCCATAGCGTTTAAGTCGATTGAGTCGTGACCAACTAGTGCTGACACTCGGGATAAAGCATCAGCCACAACGTTATCGCTGCCAGAAACGTGGCGTATATTTGACGTGAATTGAGATACGAAGTCTAAATGTCGGACTTCGCGGGGCGAATGTCTATCGGATCTACTGCAGAAGGCAAAAACCAACGGTTTGTGGTCGGTGAAAATCACAAACTGGTTTCCCTCGAGAACATATCGGAAGTGACGAACGGCCGAGTAGGTTGCTAACAACTCACGACTGGACGTGTTATACCACGTTTCACCTGGTAGTAGACGTCTGAAAAAGAAGGCGAGCGGTTTCCAGAGTCCATCAATGAACTGTTGAAGCACGGCGCCGACTGCGGTGTCTGACGCGTCAACAGCTATACTTATTTCTGCGGCTGAGTTGAGGTGATGTAACGGGACGGTAGTAGCTAACGCATACTCAGTTCGATCGAAAGATTCGATAGCAGTCGCTGATAGCTCTACGCCTCCCTTGACACGGCCGCGCAGTAAGTCGGTTAAGGGCTGCATACGCTAAGCACATTGAGGAATAAATCGTCTGTAATAGTTAACCATTCCGTTAAATCGACGGATGGCGGCGAGAGTTGTAGCACAGGGAAAGTCGCAAGTTGCTCTTACCTTATCGATCAACAGTCGAATAGCGTATTGATCAACGTGGTGTCCTAGGAACTCTATTGCAGACCGGCCAAACACGCATTTGTCCGCATTAATCATCCCATAAGTTGCTAGTCTATCGAAGAGCTTTCGCAGATGAATTTGGTGTTCTTCTTCAGATGCGCTTTCAACTAGTAAGTCGTTGATGTAGGAATGGACAAAATCTGGACCTCGTGTAACGTCGTCGATAAAACGTTGAAACGTTTGTGCGGCGTTCCGCAAACCAAATGGCATACGTAGAATTTCGAATGAGTCGAATGGTGCGATGACGGCTGTCTTTACGACATCGTCCTCCGCAACCGGGATCTGGTGGTAGGCGCGTACCAGATCGTTTTTCGAGAACACACCGGCACCACAAAGGTTAGCCGTGATGTTCTGTATATGCGGGAATGGATACCTGTCAGGTATCGTGGCGCTGTTGAGCGAACGATAATGTCCACAAGGGCGCCAATCGCTCGACGCTTTAGGGACCATGTGGAATGGTGAGATCCAAAGGCCATTGGACGGACGGATGAGTCCGAGCTCGAGCTTGTGCTCAAACTCAGCGCGTGCTATTTTCAGCTTATCCGGTATCAACCTGTGAGATTTGGCGAACACGGGCGGGCCTGCCGTGACTATGTGGTGCCTCGTGGAACCTGTGACCGCAGTTAGCGATGGAGACTATCGGACAACACTCGGATACTTGTCACCTGAGAAATTAAAGGAAGTTTATTTTGTAAAGCTTTGATACACGGGACTGACTGATGCCTTATCAGTCAAAATCTCGGTAACGGTAAGCTTTTTCGTTTGATCGACTAGACGGCGTCGTCTGGAGTCTACCAAAAGGTCGAAGTGCCGGAGAAGGTCGATGCCGATTATCGCCATTCGGACGTCGGCGATCGTAAAGATCCAGCGGAAGTGTGCGAGAGCGTGACCGAACACTTTAATATTGCTTCCATTGGCCGCGCAAAGGTTTGATGTGACCGGTCTGTTCAAGTCGTGGGCTTCAGGTGGGATTACGCTGACCTCTGCACCTGTGTCGATAAGGTAGGAGATTCCCGACTCGTGATCTTTTAAAAAGAACAGATGATTAGGCGGACGGGCTACGTCGATAGCCATGAGAACTTGGCTGCCCTGTTTGCTGACTGGACCAAAATTGCAAGGCTGTCGGCATCATCGGGCGTTCTTGCCATTCTATTGGTGATACCAGCAGTGACTAGGATTAGCGTTCGGCGGCGGTTGGTGAGGTACACGCGACCATGAGCGGCTATTGTGTCGTCGATTAGGTGTAGTCGGGCGTGACCTCGAACGCTGCGTCGTTGACGCCTGAATTTTCCGGTTGAGGCTAGCTACTTGAACAGTCAAAAGACAATCGCGCCGCGACTACTCGAAGCGAGTTGGGAGAAAGTGGTGCGGTATGCTTCCCCGATACGGTCGACTTTGTCGGCTAAAGTTGACGAGGTTGCTGACGGGTTTGCGCTAAGGGTGCCTTGCACGTCCTTGCGCAAACGTTGGAGCCACATCTATTTAAGAAGAGTCTATTCAACCTGTGTCGGAGCTGCTAACCTGTGCAAGTGACGAAGGATCTGCGATGTTTTACGGTCACCGGGCTCAGTCGCACTCAAAAGCTTAGAAATGCGTTGACGGTCGAACGCTTAATTACGGCTAATTTGAGTTGCTCGTAAGGTTTCGTGGAGTCCGGTGACTTCAGAATATCGTCCACCTGGTCACTGACGTGAGGTGGCAATGCCGCAACTGCGTGATGGAAACGGGTTAGCTCAGAACTAATTTGTCGTAGCGCGAATGTGGCTCCTACCCGGACAAAATACGATTTAGGATTGTTCCCTCAAAATGGTGCGAATGGTACGGTTAGTGCACTGACCAAGGCGTCCGGCAAAACGTAAGGCTGAGCATTCATTATAGCAGAATGGACGATGAATCGAGTTGTAAAAAAAGTATACATGAAATATATAAAAAATAGTGACTCACAGTTATACAAAAGATATACCTGTGGGGAAAAATTATTCGAACAAGCTCACCAACTTATAGTGAACCAAAACAAAGTGCTGGAAGAAAGTGATTACATTTCGGGCACGCCAATTTAATGCATGGCTCACTATGTCGTTTTTCCTAGGTACGAATTAACCAGACGCGAAATACAAAAGGCCGCTGAGAGAAGAAACCGAATATTTATTACTCGAAATATACAAAGGGTCTTTGATAGCGGTAGAAATGGCACCGACACGTAAGTGAGCTAGAGAGGCTAGAAACCGGCCGTCGGCGAGCGATTAAACCGGAAGTATGTGACACACGTGTGCGTGTGGGTTCGCGCCGCCTTCACATGGCATGCAGACAAATGATCGGACAACGTGCATCATGCGAACTTTCTTGATACCCTAGGAACAATATGCAACTATGAGTTTTGGAACTATTTTACGCATCATACCGCAGTCAATTTGATTTCGCGCGAAAGTCAATTTTAACTTGACGAATTTCTGAGGAGCAGAGAAAACGATTCTGCTACCACAAATTATCCAAGTGGAAGCGACATTTCTCCAATAGAAGGCTTCAAAAACTCTCAAATTACTTCCTCTGCACGAAATTCATCCCGTAACACTGCTGCCACTGACATACTATCCAGTGCAGCAACACAGCATTACCTCGTGCCACCATAGAGACTCACCGGACAGCACGTTTGGCAAGTTCTATTCGCCTTGTTCATTATCCTTATTTTCTTAAACTTCATAAGCTCTGCAGATTAGTTAATTGACTAGCATGGGACGTGCCATTAGTCCGACTGCCGACGTTTGTGGTCCGTGTTCGAAGGTAGTAGGGCTTCGCAGCAAAGCCATGGCCTGTGACTTCTGTAATTACTGGGTTCACTGCAAGTGCGACCCCGAATTCCCCATAGACTTGTATTTAAGGCTCCGAGACTCACCCACTCCGGCCCTCAGATACCATTGTGTGACATGCCGACTAAACAACCGTAAGAACATCACTCAGGATACAGATAGAACAAGCGAGTTAGTCTGTTCCTCAACCTCTACAATGTGCAGTCCCGATACTTCAACACCAGGCAATCTCATCCTGGCTACACACAACCAAACGCCAGGCAACCTCATCCTGGTCACACACAACCAAAGTCCGCCATCTCCCGTACTAGCTAGTAAAGCAGTTTCGACAGGCCGCACTAAGCGGAAGCGTGGTAAACGCATCGTCACTGTGTCTCAGCAAGCTGGTACCTCCAAGTCACCCATCGGCACTAATCAAGAAATCTCTAAGCCTTCAGTCGGAAGCCGTAGTCACACAGCCGTCCCTCAGTTCAGAACACAGGGCACAAATACGCCCAGGCGTTGTAACTGTCCGGAGTTCGCTAGACATAATCTCATTATCTATAACGCTGCAGAAAGCGAAAGCACGTTGCTCAATCAGAAAGAAGCTGATGATCTGTTGCAGTGGAGATCCCCTTGTGATCAACTTAAGCTAGGCGTGGAAGACGAACGTACGCTATGCAGGCTTCGCAAGTCCCACCAAGACGGACGCTGTCGGCCAATCCGTGTCACGCTCAGCCAGATAGAAGACGTCGAGGAGGTTCTCTTAACAGCATCTTCCCTGCCTAGACTCAATAAATCTTGCCTAAGAGCGAAACCTGACTTCCCCTGGGTGATCAGGGAGACTCGACGAACGGCATATCACAACCCCCAGAGTTCCCAGTATGACCGAACTTGCAGTTTAGTTGTACACGGCGTAGAGGAGCTGAAAGACGCGGATGCATTGCACGCGCATAAGCATGACATTGACCAGTGGAAGTTTATCCGAACTAAACTAAACTTAAACGTAGGCGAATGTGAAGCATGGTCTATCCAACGCCTTCCGTGCCCAGTACACCTGAGCCCCATCTCAGCCCTCAGACTATTACGAATCACTCTATTCAAAAGTGATATGTTGTACACTGCGCTTTAGAGGTGGTATACGGTAAAAAACAGCTTCCCATCTGAAATCCGAATGCACGCAGATAAACCAAGGTCTGAGCGTGGATCACCTTTTAATGACATACCTCCCATGGCGGCAAGTGTGGTAAAGATGACAAAGATACCGGAGGTCATCAGTAGCCAACCACCTCCTGCACAGCCAAAAAACCTGGTAAATCCGACCTCAAAAGGGTCGGCTTAGCTCAGGTAGTACCCGTTACACATCTGAAGGCAGACACCATCCCAGATGAGAGTACGTAGGTACACGTATCTAGCTGGTGGTGCATGTTCGCTAATGTTCTTTCTCTAAAAAACAAAGTGGAGGAACTGCGGCAGCTTGTCGACTCAAAGAAGCACAAGATCGTAGGTGTAGCGGAGATATGGCTAGCGCCGGACATATCTGATCATGAGATAGAAATTCCCGGTTATACTCTCTTTCGCAAGGATCGGCTAGCCAGCAGAGGTGGGGGCGTAGCAATGTACGTTGGTGGTGGATTACGCGTAACCCTAAACAGAGACCAAACACTGCTTTCACTTGAAGAGTCCCTGTGGATAAATGTTAGGACACCCCACTTATCACAAGTCATTGTTGGCGTCATTTATCGTGCCCTGTCCGCTGCCCCAGAATGGGATGGAAGAATGCACAGTGCCATTAGACGGGCCACCGCTATCCCCGGACATCGCACCATCGTTCTAGAGGACTTCAACCTTCCGCATACAGGCCTCT
>JTDE01006318.1:0-18799 GCA_014338405.1 Paragonimus skrjabini miyazakii
TTTCTTTTCTTTCGGCGTATTTGCCACTTTATCGTAGTTTTCCTGTTAAACATATATCTTTGGTAGGTAGGAATTATTGTCCCTGGGCTCCAGCCACTGGAATGTAGCCTATTTTCGCCTCTGTTACCTGCTGTGTAGGCATATGAAGCGACCAATATAGAATGGAGTTTTTATCGTTGCCTGTATTCGTGGTTACAAGTGAGCTGGGATAGCGCCAGGACATTCATATGCTGACGGGTGAGCGATCAGGATTCTCACCCAGTGTTTTTGGCTGAGAAGTCTTCACTGCGGGGCAGCGGGTAAGTATCAGTAGGCCAGAACTGGTGATATTTTCCCGGATACTTGGACATTCTACATCCCAACTTGGAGTATCATGAGACTGTACATTAGACATACACACTGTGGTCTAACTGGAAAGATTGGCTGTCTGTGTAACAGTCACATCCTTCATTGTGACCAAGTAGATCATCAAGATTCACCGGCCGTTATGTCGCGTTATGATCCAGTATCCTCGAGACGGATACAATCTTGTCTTCCGATGTAGACGAATAATGAAGATTGATAGTTGGTGACGTGGCGACTCAACTTGAAGTTTTAACAGTAGTGTAAACTGTACATGCCTTCATGGTTCGTGTCTTCCTCATTAGCCGGTGATGTTAAATGATTCAACTCATATTTCTGACCAATAACATGTATTCGTACCCCCGGACAATCAGCCTTAGCTGCTTCTCCAGTTTTTTATTCCGTTATCTATTGTTCATCGGTATACTCGTATGTTTGGTAAATGTATTGAGCTCACCCGTGGCAGCGGCTAGTCTGCCGCATGCAAACTGCAAGACTGCCACATCATTCAACCGTAATCTTAGTCTGTTGACTCGTTAGCTGCGTCAGTGCATACGAAGCTCACTGTCATCCATTTGAAACGTCGGTTCAACGTTCTTCATTACCACATGTATGCATTGGTTTGTTACGTGCTCTTGTCAGGTCGGTATCGTGTGCGTACGGGCTTGAGTCAGGCTTTTCTTGCATTCTCAAATTTCTCATTTGCAATGTCTGCCCAGTGACCACAGATCTACGGTTCTGCGAGGTGATCACGCCCAGTAATTCACCGTGAGTTTTGTCCAGGTTCAGACGGCCCACAAATTCATAGCCAAAAGGTATGGTTAGCTGTTCATCCTGCGCCTTGTGACCGGAATACGGCAAACCATTTCTCGACACTTTGTCTTCTGGTGCGCTTTAATTAGTCACCTCTACCCATGAAGATCCTTGTTACAATGGTCCGTGTACATATTGTTAATGTATTAGGCGGTTCATATGGTGAGTACCTAACTTGAGGTTGAGTACAGTGAGTGGAAAACTCTGGACTCCTAGATGACAGAAGCCGATTACCAATCACATAGTTGTGGATGTACACCCTGGCTGTCTTGACCGGTCCTACGTATGTTATGGCCGTCTGACGGTTTCCATGGTGCATGACAGCGTGCACTTTGGGATGTAACAGTCAAAAACATGCTTAACTTCAACAATGACATTTTTCCCAAAGTTTATGTATTTGGCAATCTTTCGATTATGGTCGTCATCAGACTTCAAGTGAACAATTTGCCTACTTTATCTCGTTTCTGTGCAGGTATCGCGCCCGCCCTGGAAACCCCGGACTACAACAAATATGAAACGCTTCGCGGCCTGACAGCACTATCTCAAGAATGGATGAAGTTCCATAAACTATTCAAAGTTGACCAAGCATGTTATATGGCTAAACTGTGCATGTTCTGATTTCACTCTGTCTAGACTCGATTCCACAGTAACTGTCGGCATTTGTTCTGTGACCCTCACCTTGTTGCTCACCAACCTGCCGACCCACAGACGCTCGCTGTGGCGTGGACAAATAATGCAGGTAATGGGATTCTCGGAACTGATTGTGCAGTCTTTCGCATGCGATAATCTACCTGCTATGATTCAAATTGGCGTTGTCACTCACGAGAGCACTGTGGCTAATCATCAAGTTGTTTTGTAATTAAGTTGCAACCCGCACTTGCAACAAGTATGTAACACCTTCGAATAGCTAATTTTGTCTACCGTCACTGTTCGTTTATAATGAAGGCTGTCTGGAAGATTCACATCATTTCCTAACCTTTCTGAGTGGATGGAAATAATGTACATAACACTGCAGTATTATGTGGTTGTGATTAACTGGCTAGCTGTTCTTTATCTAAAGCCCTCTACTCTGTATACCTCGAGAGCTGTGACAACTCCATCAGAATCGCTGCTACCTATTTTGTCCCACTCATCAGTAGTATTCTTGCTTTCTAAAATAGTTTTCCTTAAGCTGCATAAATCTAACGATGCTATCGCACTTCTTGATTATTTTAGCGTGGTGCAAAGATGTTCCACTGATCATTCGGTTGTGTACCTGAAGAACGACAGAGTTTGAATTTTTGCAACGATCGGCAGCGTGGATTGGCTTAACAATATCAATAATAGCGTGAATGATAGTGTGTACTGTTAGTTATATTGTGATCGTATTATGTTTTCGCATTACACATTTAACAGTTTTACGTCGTTTCTAATCAGATTGCCAGCCAAGTGACCTCATTTGGCGGGGCTTCCTTCGATTTTCAACCAATCATTCCAACGGATTCACTTGAGTGCTTGACGTTGCCCGTTAACTTCACGTTTGGTGAATTAATCTAAGATCGTTGCGTGTGTTCAAGTGACATGCAATTGGCTGGGTTCGCTCAAATTGCGACTGAAGTACATCTTCGTCTGCATGTTGCTCTGACATATGGATGTAGTTTCTGGCCTCTTAAAACAAGAATTTCCAGAGGGATCTTTGCCGAATAAATTAGTCGTTGTCTCGATGCTAGGCTGTGCATTCACTGTCTTCGTCTCTCGTACATCTGCTTGGACCCCTACATCTTTGAGCCATCTGCGAACCTTATTGGCTTTTAGCCATAGGCCTCTCTTAATACCGTCGAATTGTTATAACTGAAGTGAGCTGTGGTTGAACTAGACCATCGTCGTTGCATCAGTGGTTAAAAATCATTCGGCTTATGCACCGCGTATCGTTTGCCACCGTGTGACCCGTACCATTACCTGGGATGCGTGCTTTCGGGTAGATAAGAGTTGGAGGCAACGTAGATACGAACTCACCTTCGAGAGGTTAGCGTTCGAGGTGGTTATCATTAGGCTTTTTCGAACTCGCACCCAGGCGCCACACATTGCATTTCACCGCCATACGTGACAGCGTGTCGTACGTCTTTCTCGTAGTTGGTAGTAATTCATCAAGGACCGATACTGGTTGCCTGCTGTATAGTTGGAAGAAAGCCCAATCCTACCGTAGAGGTAAACATTGAGGGCGAATGTAATTTAATTCGGAAGGACTTTGTGTCTAGAGGTGGATGTACAACATCATGATGCTTACATAGTGCAAGTGAGGATAAGGCATTGTTTGCCAACCTCCTTCTGGCTTCAGCTATCCTACAACGTTCTGCACATATCCCATTGTTTTGCGTTTATTGTCTTGTGCCCATCCCAACCCTCTTCTGTTTTTATAAACCCCTGTACATTGATACTAGTGATCACTTGGATGCCATACCACCGGAATTACCAGATTCAG
This sequence comes from Paragonimus skrjabini miyazakii, assembly GCA_014338405.1. Classification (NCBI taxonomy): domain Eukaryota; kingdom Metazoa; phylum Platyhelminthes; class Trematoda; order Plagiorchiida; family Troglotrematidae; genus Paragonimus; species Paragonimus skrjabini miyazakii. The sequence goes on from JTDE01006318.1 coordinate 3,617, forward strand.
ATGTAATAACATCTTGAGTTCCGTATTCCTGGGACTCACTCGATATGTGAGCTTCGGACCAGGCGATCCGGCAGGTTAGAGTAACCAGCCACTGTTGGAAGATAGTTTGAACCCCCGTACAAATTCGCATCGATGGGCTACAGCACTATCATCCTGAGATATCTGGGCATTTTGGTCGGACCTCGTTGGGGGTAACTGCACCTGTACTACCTCACTGTGGTTCAGTATAATCAAGAACTTCTTGTTTACTGTTCGCAGTCAACCAGATGACAGTCCATACATGAACCGGGCCACTCTCATTTTTATTGTAGAAGTGCTTATTGCTGTAATCTAATCGTTTATCTCAGAACCTCTACACTCTCACTCTTCTGTGTAACTATTCTGTACATTTAAGGATTCCGCGATCCAACTTATTAATTTGTATGGTGTTTACATTTCGATCGATCCTTGTCAAACGGAATACTGAGCTCAACAGGAAAATGTTGACTAGGTGCGTGAGCGACATTCAACAAGGGGCACGGGACCAGTCGGTACCGCGAAGTGAACAACAATAGTAGTAGACATCCAACCAATGTTTACGCGTGAAAATGCTATTTTTACATCAACAAGCCAGTTAACACATGCATATTTCTCGTGCTCACTTTACTCAGTCACACATGTAGCGCCGAATGATGTTCGTGTATGGCCGGATGTAATAGTGCACGTTTTTTATACATGATTCGTTTTGCTTTGTAGTTCATCGTCTCGATTTGTTAGTGACGAGGATTTCAGTATGTTCAACAATCTTTGTCTTCGTCATTTAGCCCACATGAAGTTGAATGCTTGCTTGGACACCCTAACCATTCTTCAGTGCTTATTTTAAAAATTCTGTATACGTTATCCAATACCGGAAATGCGCGGCCTGTGGTTGTGAAGCCACGCACTCCGTATGCCGACTGAATGTTTGTCGTGTTACTAACTCCTGAATAAAACCGTGAGATAGCTCGGTAACGATGTGTTAACTAATTCAGAAGTCCCTAACTCTTCCGTTAACTTAACTTGGTAGGTGCTACCGGCTGTCTGATTAAGGGTCTCGTGATCACAGATTGCTAGGTAGAAATTCTATTGGACTGTTGTCAATGACACCTGCATTTGCCCGATTGCTATATCTTCTGTCCAGTTTTTTTATGTTCACTTGTTTCTTTTTTAAAGAATTCTATGAATTACTCTTTCGTACTGTAGCGAACGGCAGCCTGATTAGTTATTCAGTTTCATCTACTTTCACTATTTAGCCTGCTCTACACACCCAGTTTCAGCTACTTATTATTGTTCATTCCACTTCATAACGTCTGATAAAAATGCTAGCCGAGCAGATTAAATCACAGATTCCTAAAACTGCAGTAATCTACTCGAATATCATCCAACTCATCTGTTTGTTAAGTGTAGGCTGGTAAGAAACCAACCTTTTATTGCTGTTCAGAATCCCATTGCATGTCTCAAACCATGTCCTTTTGGTTATACCCATTGTTAGCTGTTCTCGTTATCACTGAAGGAAAGTAGCTTTCTTTCCTTTTGCTCTTGTTTGAATGACCTTCTTCGTGATTTCTATTCTATCCATGTCTCTTGACTCCACTGCTTTTTTTAAATCTTTTCTAGCTCACAATTGGTCTGAAGATGAAGTATCTGGTTGGCTGAAAACCCATATTGGACTAGCTGGTTTTGAACCGCTTATACATGTAAACCAAATCAGTGGGGATGTGCTACCTAGGTAAGTTTGTAAAAATCTTCGTTCGAACGTTTTCCTATCATCGCTTTATGATACATTTTTATTTGGCTTCTTTGTGGTGATTCTATCACTATCTTTCTGTAGGCGTAAGAACACAGTGTTTGCAGTAAGCGATCTCTTCTGATCCCCAGCGTAAGAAAGTGTTATCTATATTCAACCATCACAATTGATGCTAACGTTGCCCCGCAAAACAAATTGCTTCAAATTATAGATCAGCGAACGGTGCGTACATAGAAACCGATGCTGACTATGGTATTTTTCACTGTGAAGTAGGTGAGTGAGATAATTAGGTGATTACTAAGAAGTAACCGGTATCTTATCGGTGTGAACGCAATCATGCCACGTAGAATACAACTCCCAGAGCAAGAGATAATCGTCTGTGGTGATGTCGGTATCCACAAGAAACTGCAGACTCTACAACAATTCGTCAGTACGATTTTCAAATGACCATTACATTTATGAGCGAATACACAGCACGTGTAAGGTGACTTTCGGATTTCATGACCAGTATACGAAATCTTATCCGTCCTGTTGAATAATGTTTTCATTCTTTCATGTTGTCCTTGAAAATTGTAGCCAAGCGAAGTACTTTCATGGACCATTCAGAGATGACAGTTTGGCTTTTGCATGTTGCATATCTCTTCGTTGAATACCCTCTATTTTATTTTTACGCTTTTGTCTCAGCCATAACTGAGAGCTGCTGTCGTATCAACATGGTATGCGAAATTAACAGCACGTTTGCTCCTTTTTTGTTGCATATATGTGTACGGAATAGTTCAATGTTCGGTGTTCGGGTAACAGTTCAGACGGAATCAGAATGAAAATGACGGATCTATAGACCGTTCGTGGCACACTTATGGTACATGCTAGCTAAACAACTGTTGGATCGGATTCTTTGACACTTTCCCAGAGGCGGTGCAGGAATCTGGATGCTGTAAATACAATATTGCTTTTGTTTCATTTCAGCGTCATCATCTGCTTGACTATTGGTAGGTCATACACCTCCAGCTCCAAAGTTATCGCACTGTGTGATTGAGAGTAACGGATAAACTACAAGACGTTTCCGCAATCCTCTAGTAATGGTCGTTTGGAAGTTTCAGTTTTTCGCTGGCGATTCTAATCCTTGAAGGGATTGGTCAAGCGTATGTACAGTATCTTGTTTGCACGTTGATATTCACGAGGGATTGTTCTGTTATCCGATTTCCCTAGAAGTGCCCTGATGAGGCCTACTGAGATATTTTGTGACTGTTCGAATGTATGATTCTTAGAAGATTCAGCCTTGTCGAAATGGTTGATACTACAATGCATAACGAGGAAAAAAGAAGTGTAAGCTAAAAAAAGAAAGGTGTGGAGAGAAAACATCAGTGTGCAGGCGTGCACAACACGTGTGCCATTGATTTCTGTTCTTCGCCGTGTCAGACATCATCCTCAACCAAAGATGCCTGTTGTCCTTTGGATCTCAATCTGGGAGCCGGCAACGTCCTACTGATGCAAACTTCAGTTTCGATGAATTTATGCCCCGAACCCAAACCATAAGCTGACTACCAGACTGCCGCTCCCAGCCTAACCAACCATTCCACGACAAACGGTGACTCGGCGTTTGTCGAATGTGACCAAGCTCACGAAGTCTGTGGAACGAGGTCATCGTGTTCAGGAATCCACAACATTTGTACGTCCCGAAAGTACGTCGACAAACTTTGTTACTGCCAGCAACGTGTTCCTACCACACGTTACTAATACTTCGGAGATACTAGTGATTGAAAACAGACGCCATGTGAACAACCTCCGCACTCCTGAACCAGGTTTTGAGGCCGTACAACGAGACTACTGTTACAGGGGCACCATACTCTCGGCCTTTCAAATAACGACCGAGGTCATACCAGCGTCATGCATGGTGCAACTCGGCAAACGTCATCCTACCCTTAGCTGTATGGTTTGTGATCTTATCAGACATTCCATCAACGCCAATCCAACTCCTAAAGTGGATGCACCTCTCAATTAACTCCAACGACTCACCACTGTGAGTGAGAGCAGGCGCAGAGTCCTACCAATCATGCAACAGCACGTTACACTTAGGAGGTGAAGAGGCCATATCAGACTGTCGTATTGAAGCTCTGGTCCGTCAAACATATTTTCGCTTCCTTGTGACTCATCACAGATTAGAGCAACGTTGTCTGGTCTCGAAGTCCAGTCCTTGGAAACAGTTCCCCGCCACCATATCCACAGCATGTCAGGGCGCACTCGTGGATCGCGTCTACTGTAAACTTGAATAGCTGAAAGGAGGCTAAACAATACCATCGCACTCATTTAAGATGTTGAAGGTCGCCGATACGCTGCCATAATTCCAAATCCGGTTCGTGGTTTAACAGTAAATTGCCTTCAATGTGTCGATATATCTCTCAGTTACTTCTCCTCAATAGACAGTCCTAGAGTGTAGCTGTGTTAACTTAACCAAGGGCCCCCTTGGTGTTTAAAAGGACCATTGTTGATCTTTCAGACGAATGGCGGAGTTTGGGCATCTGGCACAGTGAAAAGTTGTAGTCAGTGTAGCCACAGTCAGGGCGATATTCATCTGGTTCCTCGCGAATATGTTTTTCGAGGTTTGCGTTAAGTTTACGAAGTACAGTGGTTGCTAGTGGCTTCGACGCAATAGGAATCAGACCAATTTCTCAGTGCATTGTGCACAAGATGTGTAAACGTAGAATCCTGTGGAGAATAGACCAGGCGAACGTTTCCATCGTCAGATGAAGCCCGCTTTAAAATCATAAAAATACCTCCGGGAGTGGACCGAGCAGTGATGCTTGGAATTTGATCGATTGTTAAGGATGACGTTGGCTGTACGGCCACAGAAGTAGTTCACGGTACAAAACCTGGTATCCCTGGTGAACCTTTCTATCAGTCATATGCCAGTCAAACCGATTCTGGCACTACTACCCTCATGCAGCAGTCGAATTCTGAGGGAAACCTGGCGTCTGTTCGCAAGGCCAAACATCAGATCGTAACAGAGGCACTCGAATCTGGATTTTCTGGTTTCATTTCTTGTCCGTTCCGAAGCGGCCAAAGCTTCTCTCTATCAGCCATATATTGAACTATTTCGTGTTGATAATCGTTCCCCCAGGGTATTTTATCGACAGTAACGGAGTCCATGACAAATTGAAAATTGCTCACGCTGAGTATCAGGAAGATCTTGTTAGCCCTTCTGTTACCGATTTTTCTAACAATTGGCATTCTGTTTAACCCATGTGCAATTAGCGGCCCGTCTCCCTAGTCCATCCCGAAAATGCCTGTTAGCCTTCGTATGCACTCAGGCCGAACCGTCAGATTACCAACGATTTTCCAGGACTTCAATGTATAACAGTTTCCTTTCTCACATCAGGCTTTCTCTTCTAATGCTTAAAGACGAGCTCTACAGGATGTTATACATAATTTCACATTTCAACCGGACTTTGGCTATATTCCACATAAACTGCTCGACCAAAACGCACAACTGTGGTGGGCAAATGGGGATGCGTTGAACATCTGTTCGCTAACTGTTTACAGGGCGATTCCTGGAGAGCAATCAAACTGTGATCTCAACAGGCACAGAACTAAAAGAACCTGACAAACTTTGGAAACAAACTGTATATTTCCAGCAATGTTTAGAAATAGGATAAGTATCTCGACTACTGGTTAGAAACGCTGCCAATTATGGCAGTGTCGCAGACAATGGTGCTCCTGCATTCATATCATTTCTAGTTCTTCCGTTCAAACTTCTTTCGTCAACTTTTAACCTTTTTAATGGCCTTTTTTCTTTCAGAGTGTTACAAGTCACTGTCTAGGCAAGCGGCGGCCCGAGCCACAATTGTTGTGAGTAGATATGAATGAATGAGACCAACGGCAGCAACCGGGAGAGAAGAAAAAGCGTGAGATGAGCTCATGTCCACCCGGCGGTACTCAGAAAGGCACCAAGCAAAAGTTGCCACCGAGTGAGGTCAAGCTCATCTGGCGCTCTTTTTTTCCGCTAGTTATTGCCGTCGGTCGAAATATTTATCATACTTTCTAGAGGAGAAAAGTACGTCTGGTTTTTAAGCCCCAACATATATTTCAAAGGTCTGGTGCCTGTTCGGACCTGAATGGTGCGGATGATGGTCAACAGCATCCTCACTTGTCCACTACAAACTGGTGAGCTCGATTCACCGGTACACATTTTTAAATTAATTAAAGCTAACAACACATTTTTCGTGCGCGTGCCTTGTCTACCCTCTGTTTCACTTCGATGTAGTTGATTACTAACTTCGAATTGGTCGTTTACCTCAGTTGGGTTGCAACTGCTAACAATGGATTTCCTAATTTATTGTACTGAACTATTCGGCGGCGTTACTGTGAGCAAACAATTTTTATGGTTGCTCTTTTATGTCGAATTAGTCCACTGCGAGCCCTAGTAGTTAAATGCATCTGGTCACTTGTACTGCCAAACACTGTTAAATAGATGATCGGCAACCACGTTGTCGCTATAGGGTTTCGTCGTCATAAACTTGAGAATGACATTGAAGCGGGAAAACTAAATGTGCAATTCGTTCATTCCCTTACAAGGGTCGGTGGTAAATAAAAGTATAAACTTCAATCATGGGTAACCATAATGACAAAAGGTTTTATATGCTTTGTTTCAAATGCGCACACAAACATACTTAGAGGGTAAGAAATGAGTTTTATTATTACCACTCGACTGTAATCAGTATAGTTCGATCCTGTGCCATATATCATTTCTACATCATATTGTTCTCTTGCCTATCATACTGATCCCTCCATATATTATCCTAATCTACCTTTCCTGTTTGTTATATTATAGATCACATGCCTCGTTTTCTGATTGATTAAAGCCTTTCTATTAGGCGTTGTCTCCTCTGCGCTCTCGATTTCTTTTCGCAAGTCTATTCGTTACAATTTAATCAATCAGATATAGTGGATCTTCTGCTATGATCGGACCGATTTGATGCCGATCCAAACTCCACAGACAGTGGTGACGTATGGGAACATTGGTTATATATCTTCTCAAATTTTCTTGAACTGACTGATCCTCATAAACTTGACAAGCTAAAAACGCTTATACACTTTTTGTTCTCAGCCGTATACAAATTCATCTCTCACTGTACAGATTATGACTCTGCTATCACCACACTTCACTCTCCCTACATACAACAAAAGAATGAAATTTTTGCACGCCACCTTTTAACAACTTGTAAACAAGCTCCCAATGAAACTCTCGACCAGTTCATACAAAAACTCCGGAACCTTGCCAAGGATTGCAATTTCAAGGCTGTCGGCGCGGAGCAAAATCAAGAGGGCGCTATCTGCGATGCCTTCATAAGTGGACTCTTATCCAACTCGATTCGCCAACGATTGCTTGAACACAAAACTTTAAACGTAAAAAACGCTTAAGATCAAGCAAAGGCTTTAGACCTGGCTCAGCAACAATCGCATTCGTTCGCGTAATCTAAACCCCCAATTTACAATACAGCTGCTACCGACGCCTCACCAAATACTGTCGAGAAACCTAACAGTCATTACGAGACTACACTAGCTGCAGCCTGAACTAACTGCTTCTTCTGTGGGTATGATCGCCACCCTCGCCACAAATGTCCAGCTAGATATTCAGTTTGTAAATCATGTGGGAAACGGGGTCTACCAAAAGGTTTATCGTTCTGCTACTAATTCGAAACACACGGCATCAATTTCTCCACTCTTTACCTCCTCTATCGTCACTGCTGCAGCTCCAGCTAGCCTTACCAAAGCCATCACTGAAGTGGTAATCAATGTGATAATCCTACAAGCGCTGGCTGACACAGGGAGCTCAGAAAACTATGTTTCTGAAGCGGTCGTACTCCGAAATCAATGGACAAAATTGCCATCAAGTAGCTAAATCGTTCTGGCTTCCACGCGACTAACCAGTAACACCAAAGACCACTGTTTTGTTTCATTATTTCACATAGGTACACTTTACAGAGGTGTTAAACTGTCCATCCTCCCCAATTTGTGTGCTGACGTGTTATTAGGGCATGACCTCCTACAGCGACATAAGTCTGTGGAAATATCTTTTTAGAGTGTTCGACCCTCATTTTCACTGTGCAGCCTAGCTGCCGCTACTCTTCCAGCTCCCTCCCTCTTCACTCAGCTCGATCCCTCTTGCCGTCCAAACCGTACTAAATCGAGACGATATAGTCACCGTGATGAAGTTTTCATTCAGACCGAGATCGAAAGATTGTTACAAGACGGCATCGTCGAACCTTTGCGATCACCGTGGCGTGCACAAGTATTGGTCACTACAAACGATCGCCATAAACGTCGCATGGTCGTCGACTATAGCCAAACTATTAATCAGTTCACCTACCTGGACGCCTATCCCCTCCCTCGTATCGACGACATGGTAGAGAAAATTTCACAATTCACTGTTTTCAGTACGCTAGACCTCCAGAGTGCTTATCACCAAATACCCGCTAACGAAAGCGAAAGACAATACACCGCTTTTGAAGCGTGCAGTAGCCTATACCAATTTCGCCGCATTCCTTTTGGAGTGACCAATGGTGTCGCATGCTTCCAGCGAGCGAAAGACGAGCCGATACGTCGAGAAAAGCTCGAGGGAACTTTCGTCTACGTCGACAATATTACCGTATGCGGAAAAGATGCGAACAATCATGAGGCTAATCTGAATCGCTTTCTGCAAGTGGCCGATAAATACGGACTAACGCTAAATCGAAACAAGTTTGTTTTCGCTATGAAAGAAATTCGTCTGTTGGGTTATGAAATATCCAAAGGATCCGTGAGGCCAGATCCCGATCGATTCGAAGCGCTAATCAAGCTGCCTGCACCTGAAAACTCGAAAGCACAACAAAGAGTGGTTGAGATGTTCTCATACTATTCGCGGTGGTTTTCCCACTTTTCAGATAAAATCCACCCACTGATTATCAACAAGAGCTTTCCACTACCCAACGATGTACTTTCCGCCTACGATTCCCTTAAATCCGAACTAGTGCAAGCCTCACTCTTTTCCATTGCCAGTGATGTCCCCCTTGTCATTGAAATGGATGCCTCAGATATAGCAATCTCAGCTACAATCAATCAGAGTGACCGCCCCGTGGCTTTTTTCTTACGTACTCTCTCAGCAATCGAACGAAACCATTCCGCTGGTGAAAAGGAAGCTTACGCAATTATTGAAGCTATCCGGAAATGGCAACATTACCTGATTGGAAAACATTTCAAGTTACTAACCGACCAACGTTCTGTTGCTTTTATGTATGATACGAAAATTGCTAGTAAGATCAAAAATGACAAAATTCAAAGTTGGCGGATCGAACTATCTCAATTCTCTTATGATGTTCTTTATCGCCCTGATTCAGATAATCCTGTGGCCGATACTCTACCTCGAGCATTTTGTGCATCAACTCTTTCTATCGACTATCTTAAAAAGCTCCGTGATTGTCTTTGCCACCCTGGAATTACTCCTTTGTCTCATTTTGTTTGAACAAAGAAGTTGCCTTTTTCCATAGACAATGTCAAGTGCGTTATTCAACAATGTTCCGTTTGTTCCCAGCTAAAACCGAAATTCTACAATCCTTCCAGTAGTCCTTTAATTAAAGCAACACAGCCCTTTGAACGTCTCAGTATTGATTTCAAAGGATCAATTCCCTCGTCCACTTGCAATCACTAAATACTAACTGTAATTGACGAATTCTCCCGCTTCCCATTCGCTTTTCCATGCCCAGATATGTCCGCATCCACTGTCATCACCCGATTAACCGACCTTTTTTACATGTTTGGAATACCCTCATTCGTTCAGTCCGATCGAGGATCTACATTTATGTCGCAGGAGTTGAGACAATTCCTCCACGACCGGGGTGTGGCCACTAGCAGGACCACGAGTTACAACCCACAAGGCAATGGCCAAGTTGAAAGGCTCAATGGCACTATATGGATAACTGTTTCCTTTTGCATGCGTTCCAGAGCAATGAATGTTGATCAGTGGGAGTACGTGCTTCCGGACGCACTGCACGCTATCAGGTCGCTGCTGTGTACTACAACCAACGCTACTCCTCATGAACGCATTTTTGTACATAATCGGAAATCGCCCGCAGGAACCAGTCTGCCTCAGTGGCTCGTTACGCCTGGACCAGTACTTTATCGGAAGAATGTCCAGACATCCAAGTACGATCCCTTAATAGAAGAAGTCGAACTGTTAGAGAGTAACCCCGAATACGCCCACATTCGACTTCCAGATGGTCGTGAGGAAACTGTATCCCTCCGACAACTGGCTCCCATTAAAAACACAATTCAACCGACACAACCTATTTTGTCAGACCATATTTCAAACTCCCATATTGTTGGCACACCCTGCACTATATCCGACACGAAAGAAACTATTAGTATACCAGAAACAAACGTTGAAAATCTCTCTCACCAACAAAGGGTCAGACCTTACATACTTCGAAATCGCGAGGCGTAACCTCGCTTCACACTTTTGCCACTATCTATGTCCTACAATAATCCATTTCATACGTTGGACAGTCAACCCCTAAAACTCTACATTAACGTTAGTTTTGTTTTTCATGGCGGGGGAAAATGTCATATATTATCCTAATCTACCTTTCCTGTTCGTTATGTAATAGAGCCTTTCTATCAGGCGTTGTCTTCTCTGCGCTCTCGATTACTTCTCGCAAGTCTATTCGTTACATCCTGCAATAATGCATTTTTTGAAACAGAGAAGTGTCTTAATTATCGTGTATGCTTCATGTCATTAAGACATCTTTTAAGGTTTGTTTCAAAGAATGCAATGTGCATAGCAATACTTCATTGTCAACTGTTCGGAAAAATTCACAATATCCCGGAGTAAGTGAAGTAAACGCCCGATGAATCCTACTATGGATCATGCAATTTAGGCCTACGCGGGCGTTGTCTGTAATCAAAACAGAGTGGCACCATACCTGGCACATTCTTCAAGCATGACACCCATTTTCACGCGTCCACCTTAATATCACTGGCTCACTACCACCCTCCAATGAGCGCATTTATGTACCTATTACAAGAAAGTTTCAAAGGAGACAGTTGTCAAAGCTTTCTTAGAATACTGGACTGACAATTGAGGCGTGCCATCCACAACCACAGCTAGTCGAGACACGCAGTTCGCTTTTTCGTAACTAAAAGCACTTGTTTGGTTGTTCTCACATTAAGACGATCGTTTATCATCCTTGCGCTAATCGACTATTCAAACATTTCCATCGGCATTCAAATGCATCGACCACCGCCCAGTTCAACTCGACAAAAGAGGATGAACATCCACAGTTGATTTTCCTTAGGATCTGATCGACCGTTAAGAAAGACATGCTACCACTAAATTAGTTTACGGTACCACATTAAACCTCCCCATAGAAGTGATTCGACTCAGGACCAGACCCACGTAGGGATTAGATTTCACGTTTACGAAAACTCGACAACAATGGCGCCGGGAACAAGTCAACGGACTGATTCACCTGTAAATTTGCGTTCATGCACCAAGACGTAGCCAAAAAACACCGCAACTACGGCACTTCCATCCCTCCAAAACCGTAAAACATTACGAAAGAATTTTCATTGTCGAAAGGATTGGACAAAACGGAACTGTCCAATGATCGGCGTAAACCAGTCTACACAGAGCAGGTATTTTACCTGATCCGATGTTGACAGCAAACAACACTTCTCCATCGTCGGCAGTATCAGTCCCATCCCTTATGCATCTGATTAACGCAATTCACGCAGAGGACGATTTGTGGACTGGCCGAGAGAGTTAACAGACTACCATGTGATACGGCTATCGACAATTTTGCCTCGGTTTTTTCTGCCGTTCGTCCTCCAAGATTTAAAACCACACGTTCCATTGGGGGAGTACCGTAGTGTTTACAACTATCTGTTTTCGACGTCTCAAGTAACGTTACTTCTTTGCAATCCTACACATGGAGACATAGGATCCGCAGAAGCTTCTGCTTACTCTTTTCATCGTCAATATAACGATCCATTGCGCGTGTTTGTATACACTTTACGAGTATCATTTGCACCCTTTTGGACTTCACGCGACCACAATCGCGTTCATGTAGAAACGATGATTTCACCGCACCCCACTTTTCACTGATAAATTAATAATCCGGTGAAATATTCCACCACCGCGTTTCTAGCGATCCCCTAACAACAAACGATTCACTTCCAACGTCGCGTGTGGAATTACTTATCCGACTTCATCCGACTGGATCTTCCAGTGTTGTCTTCTTTTTGCAATGTGGTGATCATTTTACTGGTTTCTTGCGGGATAGAAAGTGTAATGCTTGTGAGAATGCCGTATTTCATGTTTCAGTATGGGTGCATTTTTGGATAATTTTCGATCCTACGGCAACTTCAATTTTTGAGCGGACCCTGGGTGGCCAGCCGTCCTCTACATTCGCGTGAACTGCTGGAGAGATGTGTCACATGGGCGCGTGTCGAATATGGCAATCAGCACGGGAATACCGTAGCCAGGAAGCACCATGTTGTTTTGTGGTGGAGTGACGCGGGCATAAGCCTACATCCACCTCTGATGGGTTTGGAGGGAAAGCGTAACAATAACAAATGGGACGAGAGAAATGCGTGTTAACAGCAATCGGAAGGAGAAACTATCGCGAGTGAGTATAACATTAACGGGTAGTTAGTGCAGAGACCGGACTTGATGAGGCGTGGTCAGATGAAAAGCACGCATACGAGGACGATCAGATCGATAACGCACACATACGCACGTTCTAATAGGAGTGCAATGTCTGTAGTAGCCATCTTCGTAACAGCCAATCATCAATACGCTTCTTGAACGTCTCGAGAGTAGTAGCTTCCACGATTTTCGCCGGAAGGGCGTTCCAAGTGAGGCAAAATCGGATAGCAAAAGTGCTGCTTGCAAAGTAAGCAATTACGTGTTACATTTTACACTTGTATCCCCTCAAGTTGGTGGTCTCTGCCAGCTTGAGGAGGATTCGACCGGGGTGGTCATGATTTCAAATGTGAGGATCATGTCTCCCCTCCGTCGTTTTAAGTTAATGGGAAGAGGTTCAGGAGCTCTAGTTCGGCCTGCATATGAGTACTTGTTGAAACATAACCCTATTCGTTGTATGCTGTTGTATAGGTTCAACGGTGGCTGTCTTTTCCCAGGTATGGAGCGCACGCCTGTATGTGTACCTCCAACAGAGGTCCTACTACAGAACTGGAGATGCGCGCGAAATAGTTGTCTACTAGGCGTTGCCAACCTGTCATTAACTTTCTTTGCCAATGCCAGTGTACTGGCGCTAGGATAGAGATTTGCTGAAAGTAGAAACTCAAAAACTTCTACTTAGAAGAAAACGGTAAGTGATTGTCGTCCAATCCGGTAGATTATGCTGTTCTCGTGCCTCATATGCATGACTTTTAACTTACTGGTACTGAGTGGGAGACTGTTTCCTACCGACCACCAATTAACTGCATCAAGATCCCATTGTAGGAAAGCAGTCTTTGGGAGGGCGTAGAGTATCCCACATTTTAGTACCGTCCGCCTACATGAGCAATGAGGTTGACTTACAGCCAGTAAGTCGTTCACAAATAACAGGAACAACAAAGGGACTAGTAAGGATCTTTGAAGGAAAGGGGCCTTGAAGTCGGCAGACAACGCGCCGTTGATCCACACAAAGTACGTTCTGCCTGACAATCGATGGGTCTATCCACGTTGTTGGCTGTCGAGACCTACAGCTCGTAGCTTACTGAGTGGTACGCGGTGACCTACTCTACCGAGAGCATTGGTAAAGTCTAGGAAAACAACACCTACTGAGTGGCGTTCTTCCACAGTCATGGTTCAGGAGTCTACTGTCATCAGTAAATTAGTGGTGCACGAATACCCATTTTAGAATCCGTGCTGATGATTCGTTAGGAGTTTAGTGGACTGGAGTCGCACTCAACGGGCTTAAACTCGTCCGTGAGTGGGTTCATTTTTATTAACGCGCATTCCACTTTATTTGTACATATATCGTTACACCTATTTGTTCATGTTATAGTTCTTTTAGTGTAATCCCACTTGACTAAGAGTGCTACACCCTACTTTCAACAAGTCACAGATAAACGGACGCCCACTAGATATTGAAGCAGCTGAGCTGACCGGAACCCAGTGACTTGGGTCTCCTACCTGGAACGCGTATAATAAACGCTGCATACTTGTCATTTGGTTGACCAATTGCACTGCGAAACCAACTAAAAATGTGAAATGTTTGCAACAGGTACGTAAATAATAGGAACAACATACCGTTGAAGACATTGAAAAAAGTTGACCAAGCGAGCTGCACATAAAAAGCCAAGAACAGCAACCGCAACAAGCACACCATTCGAGCAATTTATCGCGCCCCGAAAGAGTGTTTTGCGTTTTCGATACGGATGAAACGTCGCCTCCACATCTCGATCAAACTTTCATGGCACTGTACTGACCAACAGTGTAAAATTAATATTATATATGAAGAGGCACATTGCATATTTACAAATGCTCAGCTGGCGGGTGTTTCAAATGATGACTTTGTAACAGGGAAGAATTATCCGTAGGCTGTAGAATCTGCTGTCGAAAAGCAACAAAATGAGATCCGCGAATATCTCACGATAGTTCAGTAGATTCGCTGAAGGATTCGAAAGTATCCGGTTCCGTGACTGAAACGATCACGAGCTTTGAAATGTTTGTTTTAACCGACCGTAATCGGTTTGTCTTTTGTTAGGCGCTAAGATGAAAATTGTCGATCGTTGTGATGATGTTGTGATAGTGTACATGGATGTTCCTTTGAATTAGCTTTTGATACTTGTTTAATGATGGATCGTCCTATGTTGATAAGTTATGTATCATATATAAATTTGATTAGGTATGCGTTGGTACACATTCTGCTGGCCTATTTTTGAGAAAGTCGACTTTATGCTGCATTCCATTGTAAGTTTTGAATTATTCACAAGGCCTCAAAGATTCACTCGAGGATCGGGAATTTTCCAGCTTCAACGGTTTTGGAATTTTTTTAGATAAATACATGAAGGATAATATTGTTTCGTGGGTGAATTGTTCAACCAGAAAATGTATACTTAATTACACTTCATTATCTTATGATAATGTGAATGTCAGTACTGCTGCATTTACGTGGTAGATGGCGTACGGATGTATGGAATACTAACGACATGGAAGGGAAAGCCGTGAGTTACGACGTGTGTAATGAGTTGGGTTCACATACTTCCTATTCCACAGTTTACGTGATACCTACTGCCGATCAAATATCAACGTCGTCGGGATGAAAAACCAGGTTGGTTGTTAGCTCTTTTACGTTGGAGAATAACCACGAAACAACTGCCTTCCTGTACGATGCGCGTCCAACAAATCTTCGTCACACAATACAAATGATGTGAGC
>JTDE01006318.1:19384-36327 GCA_014338405.1 Paragonimus skrjabini miyazakii
ACAATAACGTCATGGTATTTCCAAGTTCGCAATGCCGTGAAGAAACACGTAAGTTGATGTAATTAACTTTATAATCACCAGTCAAACATATTCACTTAGAGGCCGATATTTGATTCATCGAATGGCTACTTTTGACAACTTAGAACAGTGTGTAAACAGGTTTGACCAGTTGTGGTTAACGTACAACCGATACGTTGAAGCGATCGGACGAATAGACTCCAGGTTCATGAACTACCTTATATGCGATTGGCTTTGTACAAAGCCTAAGTGGGCCATTCATGCATTGTCTTGTACTGACAGAATTTGGCTATACCTAAAAATTGTTCGCATTCTCACTTTTATTGAAAACCACTAATCGTCAGTATCGTGTGTATTTATGATAAGAAGATAGAACGGGTATAGCTGAAATGGTACAAGTGAGGATCAGTTATTGTCTGAGAAATAACGGGCACCGTGGTTGGTTATCAACCTTCAGTTGAGTGGTAACTGAGCTGCAAGGAAGTGACAAGCTACACTTCAACATGGTCGGAAAGTAATAAACTAGACGGAACTTCAGCTGTTAGTAACAAAGTGGGGAATAATAATCACATTGAACTTCTTCCATTTGGACCGTAGATAGAAACAACCACGTGATAACGCCAGGTGGCATTACGTTGACGGCCTTCTACCTGAAATGTTGGCAAGGGAGCAGGCTGAACACATCATTCAGAAATATGACCAACTGTAATACTCTGATTTAGGGACTTCGAATAGCCTTAGAAATCGTACCCGAATCGAAACCTCCCACGCAGGTAATAACCAGTTCCTATTCACAAGATTAAAAGCCAAATTTATGGGTGTAAAACAGTATTAAAGAAATCATAGTCACTCATTGGCTGGTCGTATTAGCACATACAAAGTCACAAACTGAACGTTAATTGGTGCAATACAGTACGAATAAATAATCGAATAACAAAAGGCATAACACTGAGACTGTTCGTCCAATCCCGAAGTAGTATTATCAACGTTAAGTTTGGATTGGTCCCTGGTTAGAACTCCTATTGTGTCAGGGTTTGGATAAGCGGTGAAACGAGTAGATTTTCATCGCGCCATCCAGAAAGCCCTGATGGCATAGCTGTTATTAAAACTTACTTTGATATTTCTAACAAAATGCGTTGTGGACGCAGTGTGGCCAGAAATCACAAATTTATTCATATCTTCCAAACCACGCAACATTGAGGTTTTCTGCAGGATGGAAATATGTATTCCACCATGCAAATTCCGATGAAAGAATTTCCAGGACGCAAAATTTATTCTGAAGACCAACATGACGATTTATCGAAAAAAAAAAGCCACGACACTGTCCAGAACGGAAGCGCCCAATTGGACATATTTTAGGTATAGCCGGTGTTTCGCATTACAAAACGACTATGGTAGTCGATGAACATTTTATGGAAAATCTGAAAAATGTCTTTTCGCGACAAAGTGCCAGTTATGGAATTTGTTTAGCTCGACAGTATGGTGCTTTATGGCCGAAACAAGTTGGAAACGGCCACTTAATCGCGAAAAGAGATTTTTCAAATATTTCATGAAATAGTTCAATGCATATTACGGGACAAATATATAGAGTTTATCAAGTATATCGGTTGGGTTGCAATCAGAGAAATCACTTATACCTAGAAGTTTTTCATAATCCCACTTTTGTCAAGACGAATGTTTTGCCTTTTTTTCGATAACTGCATCATGTTGCCTTTCCCGATCGACCTTGAGTTCTGAAAATGCTTCTATCGGAATTTTCATGGTGGAATACATATTCCCATCTCGCAAAACGCTCAATTTTACATGGTTTGGGAGGTATAATTGAATGTGTAATTTTCGACCACGTTGCCTATGCATTGCACACTAAATATCAGTAATTTCCAATGCAAGCTTTGTAACCACGTTTGTTGGTTAGCTATATATCTGAATTATATGTTTAGTCTGTTTCCCTGACAGCATTTCCGGTAGAAAACGGTCGACGAAATTTCACTCCTTTGAAGTGGTTGCACTTGACGTAATCACGTGGCTGTTTCTACCTACGGTACGGTATAAACGTGAGTAACATGTCCCACTCTATCATCAACAACGTGCGTACTGTTTTGTTTATTGTTATCAACTGTGTTAGAATGTAGCTTGCCATGTGCACGCAAGTCAATGCTCACTTATCCGACAAATAATGACCAAATTTGATGTTCGTTATTTCTCCGACAAAAACATTGATTCTCACTTATACCATTTTAGCTACAACCTTTCAACCTTCTTATCATAGACGCTTATGATTCCAATGGCTGTTGGTCTATGTTTTGCCGACTGCAGACATCACTGATGGTTATCAGTATGCTTTCTAATCTCAGAGATAGCCCAATAGTGCTCTCTCCAAGACACCCGAATGTCTGCAGCAGTAGGTCTAGTCGATTCACCTTCCATTTTAGGACGAAATCTGTGGAATACATAATCTCCGTTGAAGAGGTTGGCACTCGATTGACATTAAGTGCTACGATTGCGTAATCTGCGGTCGGCTTGCGTTCACCGCCTCCAGAACATCCTCCGTGGCCTCAATCGAGTTCTGCAAAATGCAGAACAGTTCAACGAGATTACATTCCGAGGGAAACCATGATATCTCATTCAGATTTTGGGTCCACTGCTCCATCATCGCAAACAACTTCAACTCAAGGGCTGGGACTCCACATTCTGAACATGAAGTACAAACACCGAGAAAATAGACACTTCAGGTATAGTGTAATGACCCGGTGCTACGATGTCATCAACAATGTGCTACATTGATGACCCGTGGTCTTATAACCATGGGGCTCTTGGGATGGCGCATCGGGATCTTAAAGGAAGCATATGGACGGGCAAAAAGTTTGCAGCCGGCGAAAACACAGACCAAAAGTCACCGCAACCTATGCGCAGTGGCAGCAGAAGGAAGTGTTTGCAAGTGCCAATATTATACTGATCGGCTTAGGAAGACGCGTCTTATTAAGGAACCGTATGAACCGCGTAGGCCTTACCTCCGCCGTTTGGGTGAAGGCTGGTTCCATGGTGGACGACTTTCGGTGGAAGCGTGAACCATGTAATAGACATCATTCTGTTGAGAACGATTCCATTTTCGGGAACACACGTCTTACGTTCCTGGAAGCATTCACAACTTTGCTACACTGGACGTTTAAGAACAGCACAACATTCACCGCGGCTACGTTGAAATTAAGCCTTAAAACAGCCGTCAATATTCTTCCTCACATACGCCTGGCATTGAGCATGGTAAGTCCAAGCAGACGTTGAAATAACTTTCAGGAACAAAGCTCTCATTACGGTGAAAATAAGGCACTCCCTCCATCATCGTAAGAGACACCTGCGCGCGCGATTCGTAAAGGGCAATAATTACTGCGTGGATATATAATTAGAAGTTTCTCATATAATTGTCATTTTTGCCAGTTTGAATACCGTACAGTCTGCTTACGTTTTGTTTACGTACTATACCTAAAATTCCGAATTTAAAATTTCCAAAAATATTTAAAAAGCCAGGATTCGCGCCAAAAGGACCGTTTTGCCTTTTGAACGATCCTCAAGCAGAATCCCTTGGAACGGATATTTGCTTCTGCAGATTTTACATCAGAGCCCGTAATCTTGCAGGGCCCAAGAGCTGTGGTACTCCAGCACTGGCTTTTTTTTATTTGAGTACGTATAACAAGACAAGCTTTTCGAATCGTCGGCTAAACGCGCGGTCAGCCATTGCTGATTCCACTACCGATCGATTCAGAGAAGACTGGTGCATCGGTTTTCGATTCACGCAAAAACCCTTCTCAGACTGGAAAGTTCAGGAATGCTGCCATGTGTGCCGCTTTTTAAGAATAAGTCCCAGTGTTCGAAACGTGATACCATAGAGTCTTCTGAACCCAAATACGAGAACGCATAGATGCCTAGTTCCGGTAAATAGACATCTTCCATTAAAGTAATATGAGACAAGCGTAGAAATGCAGTAGATTTCAAACCTGCTAAGATGAATTCAACATATTCCCAATCACAAGACGTGGGTCTGTATAGCACTCCAACGGACCAAAGATCGGCATTAGTCAACCAAGTAGTACATGAAACTACTTCATGAATTCCAGTAAGTTTCTGAATGTCAAAAAGAAAGGCCTGAAGTGAGGTGTCTATGTAACAGGTGGTCGCTATCCAAACCTTCAACTCTATTAGCCCGTAATAGCAGCGGGTTATCAGCCTCAAATTCAGGGTCTAAAATGGAAGCGCTAACTATAGACTCAGTCACTTACAAAAATCAGTGGGCTTATTGAGCAAACATAGTGGATTGGTTTAAACTTAATGAACAGAGTTGACGATAAAGGAATGACCACTGGGTCGGCATCGTGACTGATATATATCATTTACAATGTGAGTCGTATAACGATCGCCAACCTCAGTGGAGTAAGCGGCAAATTGCTTCTTGTGCTGGTATATCAACTAATGACACCATGAGGTGACCAGTACGAACAGGGTTGTCGGATCTTTTTCGGAATTATCAGGATGAACTGATACTTCGCCAGGGATGGGAGGACGAATACGGCGATAACATCTCAGAATGTGACGCCCTATCTTGGAATCGTGGGTGACATTTTTAAAGTGTAAGGTTTGGGTGGGATGATCGCTAAGTGCGTGAAACTTGCGCATCCGCCAGTTCGAGAGTAGAAGTCGGAAATTTCCGCTGATTTATTTCAGGCTCAGACTCGTCCATTCTGGAGTCCGAGACGTCCCTGACGAGGATGGATCAAAGTTTAAGGGTTCCTTTCTGAAAACCTTTCTCCATTAACGTTTGGCCCAGGGTATATCTGAGTAAACCCTGGCAACGGGGAGATTATTAACTTTGCGGGAAGTTAAAAGCGTCTCCTCGTTGTCGCTAGCACAGGCCGGTACAATCCGTGCTGGTCGTGGTTTCTCATACTGCACGGAACCAGGTGTTCTTGCCAATCGAGTGATGGAAGACGGACAGGACGTTTTGGCTCTCACTTTCTTGAATAAGTCCAGCCGGGGCACGTGATTGTGCAGATCGTGGATCTTTAGACAGCTATCAACGCATTCGAGGAGGTCCTACATGATCACACTCTTACCAAGCAGCCAGACAGCTTCATTGACGTAACGACGCAAATATCTCTGGGGTTTTCAAATGGCTTGGCGGCAGCTGCAGCGGCCGCATACGACATTTTGTACGTTTTATTTCGATCGCTTATACTGTTGGCCAGTTTGAGAGCGGAATGTCAACATTTTCGGGGACCTGGTGTTGCGTGCCTATGCACCTTATCGCGCTAACTTAGTGGACTCATCTAGGACGATAACGGATGGTAGCGTGATGACTACTGTCGCAGCAGTCGGCCGGACAAGCATACAAAGGCCAAAATCCACCGGAATGCAATCTAAGTGATTTGCAACCAAAACTTCGTACGTTACGAGGACTATCCAGACACGTTGTATGAACCCGAGCACTGCAAGGCATTCTTCGAGCACGATCCGTCGTTCAACCGTTTCACCACAACTGAATGGAACATTCAGGTGGTGAGGTACGACGAAGTCACAGGTCATCGTTACTTTGGGAAAGTATTGTGAATAGTGAGCCAAAGGGCTTGGTGATCTACCCAGCTGCCTCGCGGATGGCTTTTGGAAGAAAGCCATGGGCCACCGGAGCTAAATAAAAACAACGGAACAGGAAGTAAGCTGCTGGTCATAATGGCGTCAATCTTCGCCAGTTAAAGTAGTGCATTGAGTACGAATGGACCTGCTTTGTCCAGTCTCCCTGTAGTCCGGATAACCGGTAATTCGTCCATGCACATCATTCATTCAGGATTTATCTAATGACACAACAACTTGTTGCGCATCACGGCAGCCGACGGTGCGTTTGCAGCGTTTTCTATGGAGAGAGTGGCAGTATCTCTGGTACACAGCCCATCAGCCAGGTGGAAGTAATTGTGATGAGCTCATATTCATGAGGTCAACTGGAAACGAAGTGAATGTACATTTGTTTTACTAAATGTTTCCGGGCCTACGCTACTGCACCGAGAAGGCTGGTGCTACACATTGAATGAAAGAGAAATTGTTGCACGGTCGCCTATATCTAATAACGCGATTATTTCAAAAGTATCGACCGCTAACCCATCGTTGGTAGGAAGGTACTGCAAGCGTGAGGGCTCCTGGTTCCCCACTAACGCACGTAGCCCGAAACATTTTCGGAAAAGCTTGATGCATCACAAAATTGATGGGGCGCACTGTGGAGTGGTTCTCAAGCCGCATTTATGAAAACGCTGGAAACTTTGTCTCAGAAGGTTAAATCACCTATCACGAAGACCTGGGAAAAGGTTATGGAAGTCGAAGGTTGCTTTCGGTTCAGTAGTAATCCATCTTTGATTTCACTTGTAGAGGGAACGAGAAATAACCCATCAACCACCGATCCGGATTAGCTGAACGATTCAGACATCAGATTGTTTCGAAAATAGCATCCAGGGATAAATTGTTATATAAGAATGTTATATCGGAGCATGAACAGAGGCAGCCGTCCGACCAACACTGCCTTCCCTTTTTAAGGAAGGAAAAAGCACCATGACCTCAGTGTCTGGACCAAAATCCAGGCAAGTAGTAGTGAAACAGAATTCAGCGTTTGTAACTAAGCGGGACTTCGTACAAAAGCAAAGTTTCCGGAACTCGGTTTGTTACATAGACTCCGGGCGTTAGTGTAAATATTTTTGACAACCGTCATTAAAAAGAGTAACTGTTGGCTTTGCACTGTAAAGCACACCGTTCCTAAGCAGAACTATCAAGGAAACTGATAAATGCTTCACGGGAGCCGGGAACATTAAGATTTTTAAACAACAAACCTCCTAGAGACATCATGTAACTAGTGGAACGAATCTGATGACATATCCCTAGTTTCCTCCGTTTTTCATTTGAAGGGCCAAGGTAATATGATATTCTACCTGTAATGGGAGAGTATGTATAATGACTTTACTGCAGTACATTAAGCGGAATTTCTTCCGAATTAGCGGAGACGTTCAGGGTAAATCTGGTTAAATGGTTATCAAGATACTGGTTGCGGTGGGTACGCCTGGATTGAACTGTAGTTTAATCATGTGCGAAGGCAAGAAATCTCCACGGGCTTCCATCGCATTCATGCGGACTTATTTTAGAGTCTGGAACGCCCCACATGATAACGTTTCATGTCATACCAATCGCCAAAGGTTCCTTCTCAACTGGCGTACCCCCTGACGCTCCTCTCCTGATATATCCAGGTATACTTAGAAGTCGGTCGTTGCCCTACTGCTTATGACAGGACGAAAGCAAGTCGTCAACATCGAAAGCGTTTGCGAGCACTATCAGTGCTAGCGAAGGTTATCATCATTTAGTAAAACTGACTTTCTGATCACTTGCCTGACAGGTGTAATACCCTTCCTGAAACAGAGGATACTCCAGATTTCCCAAACGCGCTCATCCCGAAACTTTAACCAGCCTTGAAAACAGTCCGGGAGTTAGTCTTTTCAGGCTTAGCGGTAGATGAACTTCTAGAGAGTTTGGGTCCAGTATCAATGAGCGCCACAGAAGCGGATGGCTTTCTAAGGGCAACCTTTGGTTCGTTGTGCTGTCTGACAGTTAATACGCAAAAGGTAGGTCAAAAGGTTTAGCCACAATGGTAGGCTTAATCTTTGACGGGACAACGATAGGTGTCTTGTTGCATTTCGGGCAGACGTGATTGCGGCATATGTCTCCTTGATAGTGCTTCCCAAATTAGAAAAATATCTTATGTACACAAAGTGGTCGCTTGTGTTCAGTATGTGAAGACTCTCATGCGTATGGTAGAAGGTTGTTCCCACTTCGGTAATCATTACTCTTACAATCGAGTGGCGCTAGAGAAATTGTTTTTCCCACAATGTTCTTAATGTACTACCAAGGTTCAATATTGTTTACCTGTCGAAACTCGTTCTCGCAAGATTAATCCGTTCCTACTGCCCACTATCGAGCATTTGTCCACATTTAACTTTAGTTTCACTTGCGTTTCACTGATTCGTTCTTACGCAACTCGTTGAATTTGGCAGTGTTGTTGTGAATGGTTGTTATCGGACCTCATAAATTCAGTATATTCAATGTCGGTGGCTGTTAGTCTTTTCCATCCTTCAGTTTTGGATATTGTTTGTGCCTTAGCATTTTACTTCCGACAAACCATCGTTTTTCATCAAATTTGGTTGCGCAGCGGGCTGAGACCTTATTAGACACTTGCAGAATAATGGATGGAACAACTGTAGATCCAGCGTATCGATAAGCGTTGTGGGCAGATTAAGCGCAGTTCATCATCGTCATTATCATCGTTGTCATTACGATCAACAGCAGCACCACGACGATCCCGATTTTGATCGAAGTAATTAGGATGGGCCGCCGCTCACCCCAACAGTGACTTGGAATATTTTAGAAAAACTCACCTGAAAGGCTAAAACTAATAAAAGAAGACTCAGTGGAAGGATCAGAAATAATATAAATGCAAGTGCATCATTGACTGCGACAGACTGTCGTTTCAGATAAATTTTCTAACCACCGACCTAGCGATCAAGAGGATCCATGCTAGGTAGGCGACACCTGCAGACTTCTCCCATTGGAACAATCAAGGTCTTCATATCTCGTGACCACGTTGTTGCTTGACCACCAGCTGTTGGTGGTCTCAGCACACAATGTCCGGTACGGTGAGAGCTCAGCTCAACGAGTCAACACACGTCCGGGATCAACACGTACAACAGGCTGGTTGTGTGACATCATGAAAACTTTGAAGGAAATCACGTTGCTTGCAGAATTCTACCTGTAACGTTCAAGCTAACGGAGATAACAGAAAAATGTGATGCGGTCGAATTCAAATGATACTATCAACCCCACACAAATATGAAACAATTCGTCACGATACACCGCAAGGCATGGTCCATCACATGAACACGTTTCGAACAAGATTCACAGGTCAAAAACTTGACTATGATTGTTCTGATGTTTAAATTGAATAGCCTAAGCTGGATACGACAGAATGTAATCAACAATACCCAAGGTTCAAGGTTGGCGTGAGTTCGACTACAGAACACTTAACGCATTTAAACTGACAAGACTCAAAGTTCCTACGCGTTATGTTGTTAAAAATAATCCACCAGATGTCTTAACCTCCGTGTTCCACTATCCACCTATCCATGAAAACATTATAGTCATCCTCAGCTACCGATGACGGACTGTCCAAAATATCGCATTGATGGATAGGGTGAATATGTTTGTTCCCCAGTTGTGCGGTTGTAACTGCGTTTTTCTCACATTTTGGTCAACATCCTGGTTTTGATCTAACGGACCAATTGGGTACTGCGACTCAAACCAGATAACCAGTTTGCGCACAGAAGCTTGGTCTTGCGCCTGCCAAACATGGAGCATGTTCAAAACTTGATAGTTCGACCCCCAGTCGTGTGACAAGCAAAGATATGACGCGGCAATGTTGAATTGAAGCAATCCTTTAACACAAAATCAACCAACTTTGGAGAAGAACATAAAACAGAAAAACAGAAAACGACTCAACAATCGGCTGCGAATAAACAATGTCTAAAACGGTAGCAGACTGAACCATCAACGTAAATAAGAGGGTCCCCATATGGGTTATCAAGTGAGGGAACGACAGAAATTGAGTGAAAGGAGAAAAATTCAACGTAGACAGAGACGGCTCAACAATCGGAGGTTGAGTCGTAACTGAAGGTTCATAATTTCGTGAGTTTCGTGTTGAAAACAGAACTGTGATAACTATTTCAGAAAGGCTTCACCTTAGGTTTAATAAAATAATAACTGGTGTATTCGACGCATTTGGGAAGCCCCAATCGATGCGCAGGTACAAGTGATAAATGTATATGAATACTCGCGGTACACTGCGATGACTTTGAGAAACTGTTTGAAAAAAGTGCTATAAGAGAGAACCAACCAAGCAAGCACGTGGTCAACCCGGCCACGGATAGACTGGGTGTCGGCCCCTTCCTTTCTACTTCGCCAGCTAACCGATGGTCAGAAATTTTAGCGAATAAAACGTTTTTGTGGGTAATGTTTAGTAATGAATAGAAATAACCAAAGAATGGTGCTTTTTATTGCAATCGATTTACCGGACTTGAGAATAAACGGTTGTGTTCTAAATGGAAATTTTGTTTATCCAGGTTATTTAGAGAGCGTCCTCTGACTACCACTAACTTTCAGGTTGGTTACTCTTCCAATTAGGGGTACCTATGAACACATCTTATCGTTTCGAATGCGGGCGTGACATAATACAGTTATTTCAAAGAAAAGAGGCTGAAGGCTATTATCGCTTCATTCGCCAACGATTCAAGTTCCAGCCGAGTTACACATAATCCTCTGATCACACGAATATCTAACGACATAGAAGATAATATATCTTTGAAACGGTTAATGAGAAGGCGCTCGTAAAAACGGGATTTAATAAGGTACCAACTGAATAAATGTACATGGAAATAAAACCTCTTACCCCGAATGTGAAACATTCTCAGAAATTAACCAAAGAATGTGCGCGTACAACAAATTCGACAACTGAGCATCGCTCGGTAATGGGGGACAATGAAACGGAACTGAGCTTGCTGAAAAAGATCGTTGATTGGGTAGGAACAAAGCGGTCGTCTGCGCGTCGAGAAATGATTAGAATTATAGGCTGCTGGATAAGGCATATGGGAGAATGTTCAATTTTGACATTTAGAAATTTATAAAGCTCAGACTGATTAAGAGTAAGGGAAATGGATGCAGTAGCTGATGTGAAAACGACGGTGATTAGCGCAATTTGTTTTTAGGAAATAAAATAAAAATGGGACCGCTTTTGAACACTGATCAAACAAAGCACGGCAACTTCGAAACTGAGGCAACAGACCTTAAAACATCAACAGCTGCAACTTTTATTTTTGGTGCCCCGGTTGATGTGAGGCAGCGGATTGATTTTAGTTTTGTTACCGCATCTTTAGCCACCTCACTATATGATGCGTTCTGGCTAACGCAGTATGGATGTGTAGTGAGACCACCTTCGACGTCCCCAAAATCCTGAACTCCCTGCGACGTGAGAGTTGCCCCACCAGTACCATCACGCCGGTTCATATCAACTTGTGAATGTGCAGTCACTTCGTTTCCAGTTGACCTCATGAATATGAGCTCATCACAATTACTTCCACCTGGCTGATGGGCTGTGTACCAGAGATACTGCCACTCTCTCCATAGAAAACGCTGCAAACGCACCGTCGGCTGCCGTGATGCGCAACAAGTTGTTGTGTCATTAGATAAATCCTGAATGAATGATGTGCATGGACGAATTACCGGTTATCCGGACTACAGGGAGACTGGACAAAGCAGGTCCATTCGTACTCAATGCACTACTTTAACTGGCGAAGATTGACGCCATTATGACCAGCAGCTTACTTCCTGTTCCGTTGTTTTTATTTAGCTCCGGTGGCCCATGGCTTTCTTCCAAAAGCCATCCGCGAGGCAGCTGGGTAGATCACCAAGCCCTTTGGCTCACTATTCACAATACTTTCCCAAAGTAACGATGACCTGTGACTTCGTCGTACCTCACCACCTGAATGTTCCATTCAGTTGTGGTGAAACGGTTGAACGACGGATCGTGCTCGAAGAATGCCTTGCAGTGCTCGGGTTCATACAACGTGTCTGGATAGTCCTCGTAACGTACGAAGTTTTGGTTGCAAATCACTTAGATTGCATTCCGGTGGATTTTGGCCTTTGTATGCTTGTCCGGCCGACTGCTGCGACAGTAGTCATCACGCTACCATCCGTTATCGTCCTAGATGAGTCCACTAAGTTAGCGCGATAAGGTGCATAGGCACGCAACACCAGGTCCCCGAAAATGTTGACATTCCGCTCTCAAACTGGCCAACAGTATAAGCGATCGAAATAAAACGTACAAAATGTCGTATGCGGCCGCTGCAGCTGCCGCCAAGCCATTTGAAAACCCCAGAGATATTTGCGTCGTTACGTCAATGAAGCTGTCTGGCTGCTTGGTAAGAGTGTGATCATGTAGGACCTCCTCGAATGCGTTGATAGCTGTCTAAAGATCCACGATCTGCACAATCACGTGCCCCGGCTGGACTTATTCAAGAAAGTGAGAGCCAAAACGTCCTGTCCGTCTTCCATCACTCGATTGGCAAGAACACCTGGTTCCGTGCAGTATGAGAAACCACGACCAGCACGGATTGTACCGGCCTGTGCTAGCGACAACGAGGAGACGCTTTTAACTTCCCGCAAAGTTAATAATCTCCCCGTTGCCAGGGTTTACTCAGATATACCCTGGGCCAAACGTTAATGGAGAAAGGTTTTCAGAAAGGAACCCTTAAACTTTGATCCATCCTCGTCAGGGACGTCTCGGACTCCAGAATGGACGAGTCTGAGCCTGAAATAAATCAGCGGAAATTTCCGACTTCTACTCTCGAACTGGCGGATGCGCAAGTTTCACGCACTTAGCGATCATCCCACCCAAACCTTACACTTTAAAAATGTCACCCACGATTCCAAGATAGGGCGTCACATTCTGAGATGTTATCGCCGTATTCGTCCTCCCATCCCTGGCGAAGTATCAGTTCATCCTGATAATTCCGAAAAAGATCCGACAACCCTGTTCGTACTGGTCACCTCATGGTGTCATTAGTTGATATACCAGCACAAGAAGCAATTTGCCGCTTACTCCACTGAGGTTGGCGATCGTTATACGACTCACATTGTAAATGATATATATCAGTCACGATGCCGACCCAGTGGTCATTCCTTTATCGTCAACTCTGTTCATTAAGTTTAAACCAATCCACTATGTTTGCTCAATAAGCCCACTGATTTTTGTAAGTGACTGAGTCTATAGTTAGCGCTTCCATTTTAGACCCTGAATTTGAGGCTGATAACCCGCTGCTATTACGGGCTAATAGAGTTGAAGGTTTGGATAGCGACCACCTGTTACATAGACACCTCACTTCAGGCCTTTCTTTTTGACATTCAGAAACTTACTGGAATTCATGAAGTAGTTTCATGTACTACTTGGTTGACTAATGCCGATCTTTGGTCCGTTGGAGTGCTATACAGACCCACGTCTTGTGATTGGGAATATGTTGAATTCATCTTAGCAGGTTTGAAATCTACTGCATTTCTACGCTTGTCTCATATTACTTTAATGGAAGATGTCTATTTACCGGAACTAGGCATCTATGCGTTCTCGTATTTGGGTTCAGAAGACTCTATGGTATCACGTTTCGAACACTGGGACTTATTCTTAAAAAGCGGCACACATGGCAGCATTCCTGAACTTTCCAGTCTGAGAAGGGTTTTTGCGTGAATCGAAAACCGATGCACCAGTCTTCTCTGAATCGATCGGTAGTGGAATCAGCAATGGCTGACCGCGCGTTTAGCCGACGATTCGAAAAGCTTGTCTTGTTATACGTACTCAAATAAAAAAAAGCCAGTGCTGGAGTACCACAGCTCTTGGGCCCTGCAAGATTACGGGCTCTGATGTAAAATCTGCAGAAGCAAATATCCGTTCCAAGGGATTCTGCTTGAGGATCGTTCAAAAGGCAAAACGGTCCTTTTGGCGCGAATCCTGGCTTTTTAAATATTTTTGGAAATTTTAAATTCGGAATTTTAGGTATAGTACGTAAACAAAACGTAAGCAGACTGTACGGTATTCAAACTGGCAAAAATGACAATTATATGAGAAACTTCTAATTATATATCCACGCAGTAATTATTGCCCTTTACGAATCGCGCGCGCAGGTGTCTCTTACGATGATGGAGGGAGTGCCTTATTTTCACCGTAATGAGAGCTTTGTTCCTGAAAGTTATTTCAACGTCTGCTTGGACTTACCATGCTCAATGCCAGGCGTATGTGAGGAAGAATATTGACGGCTGTTTTAAGGCTTAATTTCAACGTAGCCGCGGTGAATGTTGTGCTGTTCTTAAACGTCCAGTGTAGCAAAGTTGTGAATGCTTCCAGGAACGTAAGACGTGTGTTCCCGAAAATGGAATCGTTCTCAACAGAATGATGTCTATTACATGGTTCACGCTTCCACCGAAAGTCGTCCACCATGGAACCAGCCTTCACCCAAACGGCGGAGGTAAGGCCTACGCGGTTCATACGGTTCCTTAATAAGACGCGTCTTCCTAAGCCGATCAGTATAATATTGGCACTTGCAAACACTTCCTTCTGCTGCCACTGCGCATAGGTTGCGGTGACTTTTGGTCTGTGTTTTCGCCGGCTGCAAACTTTTTGCCTGTCCATATGCTTCCTTTAAGATCCCGATGCGCCATCCCAAGAGCCCCATGGTTATAAGACCACGGGTCATCAATATAGCACATTGTTGATGACATCGTAGCGCCGGGTGAATACACTATACTACGCAATTTTCCTGGACTATCAACAACGTCTCAGAACGTAGTATGCGTGCACACCAGTTGCTGCTTCAATAATATTCACATAACCTATGACGAACGTCAGTGTGTATTCAGACTAGTAGATGCTTCAACCTCAACCAATCAAGCTATTGCTAACGTCTGAGTGTGCAGTACTATTTCACACCAGTAGCTGCTCTTTCCTGACCACTTTTACCGTGAACAAGTTGAAGAACGAACACATACTGGAAGTGATGAAAAACCCGTACTTGAAGCGTTGGGGTCATATGGTAATCATCATCTTTGATTCCGTCGATTGTCATATTGACTGGAATATTTCTCTGTACTGCGATAGACACTTGGCGTTCCAAACACCATAGTGTGACTGGCTGAGAGGTATACCTCCCGGTGGTCGGCAGGCAGCTTGATTTCATCTGGCCAGGGCACTGGTGTTTGTGAATTACTTGAACTTCGCTAAAGCTTGTAATCTGGTAAACCACCATTTTTTTTATTGACAAGCCTCACCATCAGGAAGTACGAGGCAACCTTCCTGAGTAGCTAATGTCGTGTCTCACCTGTCAACACTATTGTACACGCGTCAACTATGGGTACTCCAGCTGTTATGACAGCTTTAGTGGTACACCTCAAATTTCTATTTTTGGCTCAATTCTGCTTTTTACTTCATTAATAATCTGCATTGTTCGGTTTTCACTTCGCTACCGATAAAGTCTGGCGGTCATTGGATGCACCCAATGCCAATCCCATTCTGCAAAACTACCTGAATATCTTGTCCGATTGATCAAAGAGGAATAAATCTCCCTCCAACGCCGAGAAGTGTAAGGTTGTGTATATTCGACAATTATGGAATACTATATACCATCAAAACTACTTCCGTCTTCAGTCAGTTATTTTATAGAAGGATCTGGGGACGACTGTTTCGCATTTAACATCGAGCTCCCTTAATGTGGGTACAAATGTGAGAAAGGTTAGCAATGTTCTGGCGTCATTCAAGGGACTTTACGGGCAGTTTTATACCTCCTGTTTCAAGCTTCCCTATAATACCTCCATTCGACGAACTGTTCCCTGAAAATGTTTGACGGCGTATCACCAGGGCCATCCGTGGGTTAGGGACCAGACCCCACAGCGCATGACATGTGGAATTGAGTGTTTGTTCACTTGAACTTCGTCGGATTAAATTGGACTGATCCCCACCTTGGTCATCAAAACCTTTGACCACTCAAGCAAACTGATGTTTAACATGGCCAAAAAGTGCGGTTCGAGAGGCCACCTTTCTAAATTTGGGATAGAGTATAGTCCAGTGGGGTGTAGATATAACGCTCTAGCTTGTAGACAGCTAAAGGTTTACGTTGTAATTATATATTGTGCTCATAAATATGATGCTCATATTTTAATATAAACAGAACTATAGTTGACCGATTGTCCTAGAGGGTATGAAAAATCCCTTTTTGCTTTGGAAAATAAGTTTGCCCTAGTGTTTAGAAATGTTACATCAAGGATGCTGAAAAGCTTGACAATTTGGTAGGCGGAAACTTTGATGGACTACATGAATGGTTCTTTTTGAGAGGGGCCGACTGGAAAGTCTATAGAAATGCGACAGCTGAGATTAGTTGCGAGTGATGTTCGCCTTGAAAACTTTAGTTTAGTTAGTAGATGCAGTGGATAACAAATCGATAATGAGTGTGTATGGTATAAATGGTGAGTCATTTTTCATTGACCTCCAGTCGATAATTAATGAAATAGGTGATGACATCTCAAGCAAAGCTGACGTGCTATCATAGCCATAATATTTATCTGGAAACGGAATATATGCAATAACATCTTGGGCAAGTGAGTAGAAATCCCTATGGTAGTTTCCAGCTACTTATTCAACTTTAGTCGGCATGATGTCAGTGTTTCGTTTAATGCTCACAGTAATCCTGCGCAACCTGATTTGACATTGATTTTAAGTGAAAGTCCTCAAACTTATGAAGATATTCGGTTCTGCAGGTAACCAAAACCTTATATGCTTTTAATAAAACTGGATGATTAAGCTACGTAGTATACATGTTTTGTGATTACAGTTGAAAATGTAGCCAGATATTTGTTTTAGTTTACAAGCAAGCAATTAAACCCACTTTCGTTTGGGATCTACAATCAGCTTAGGTGTCTCCTATGATCATACCTACACGACGGTCAATAAAATCAAAAGCCTGAATGTAATGAAATATAGGCGTTAAGAGAACAGCCTGTTGTCTAAAAACCCGGTTGCTGTGCCGTAGCATTTTTACATTCGGACAAGATTCAGTAAAATTTTTCTTCGTCCCGCATGCGCGTGTCTGTATGTGAGCGTTACATAACATCAAAAATGCAGCATTGCTCTCCGTGGCCAGTGACACTCGGGGTGTTTTTAGGACTACTGTCACTCGCGCTTGTTCGTGTGCGTGGAGAACACGAAGTCCGTCGTCCGATCTACTCAGGTAACAGCATTAATTAGCAATAAATTTAGTGTGTTA
>JTDE01006319.1:32622-49212 GCA_014338405.1 Paragonimus skrjabini miyazakii
ACGTCAGTTCGCTTTATAGGGTAACTGTTTAAGCTAGAATCTATATTTCATAGCCTACAACAGTTAATAATGGTTAATAAGGAGGGTTTCAATGCAGGGGCATAGCACACGATATGAATTAAGGTTTCAGTGGGTTTATGATGTATTTTTGACATCAGTTTATTTTATGGGGTCAATGTTTAAGATGGGCTATGTAGTTCGTAGCACGATACAGTTATGGATAAGGGATAATGTGGAATTTTTGAGGCAGGGGAGACAACGCATGATGTGGTTTAGGGTTACGGATAGATTATATAAAGTAAACGAGGGAGTATTTTCCCCCCACAGTTTTCTGTGGAGAGTTTTTGTATGCCGGCCAAGTTAGCCGTCAATACTGGCTACCACTAATTATAGTCTAACTGATTTCCAAGGTGAACAGGTTATTACGAATAGGCATATATATAAAATGTGGAAAAGTGTATATGTGAGATATAAGGTAAAATTTGTATTTCATATATAAAAGGTGGAAAAGTATATATATGAGGTATAATGTAGCATATGTATTGCATAGCACGCAACAGTTACTAATGGTTAATGGGGAGAGTTTGAGGCAGGGGAGAAAACGCATCATGTGAATTAAGGTTATAATAAAATTATATAAGGTAAACGAGGGAGTATTTTTCCCCACAGTTTTCTTTGGAGTGTTTTTGTGTGCCGGCCTCGTAGACTTCACCAAGGTGCTCGATTCCGTGAGCCGCGAGGCGCTGTGGACGGTGTTTGGTACGTTTGGATTTTCATGTAACTTTGTCAATTTGATTAGATTGTTGCGTGCGGGTATGAGGGTGAAGATGCAATCTTGTGGATCTACCTCCGGCGATTCTGGCATTGTCACTAGCGTGAGGCATGGTTGAGTTCTGGAACCATCCCCATCTATTCTATATTCGGCTGCCATGCTAACAGGTGTATTTCAGGATTTTGGGAAGGACGGCGTTGAGGTCGAGTACCGGACGAATGAACGCCTACTGAATATTCGACGTTTCGGCGCCCCAACCTGCCTACATACCTTAACGATGCGCTTGCTGCTGTTCGCAGATGATAGCGCGCCGTTCGCTCACAGCGAGGACGAAATACAGCGACTGACCACGGCTTTCGCGACCGCGGCATTCAAGTTTGGATTGAATATAATTACAGGTAAGACATTTATTTCCTTCAGCCTTCTCCGGGCGGAGGTGCTATCTGTGCACCTTCACCTCAAATCCGCGTTTTAGAGACGTTGTCGGCAGCCGTACAGATTATTGCCACTTGGGTAGCAACTTGTCCATCGATCTGTCCGTGGACCGCGAGTTGAGAGCTCGCGTGGCTGAGGCTAGTACTGCTTTCGGACGTCTTAAAAGACGTGTTTGGACGAACCACAGCCTGAAGTCGAGCTTGAAGCTGTCCGTCTACTGCTCAGTGGTGCTGTCTATACTGCTGTACGGCAGTGAAACTTGGACATTGTATCAGCGGAACGTGCGCAATCTGAGCCGCTTTCATTTGCAATATCTAAGACGCATCTTGAGCATTCGGTGGCCGGACATGAGTCTGAACACTGAGGTACTGAGGCAAGCTCATATTAACGGGGTGGAAGTCGAGTTGAAGCTTAGCCAGCTACGTTGGCCGGGTCACGTGTGCCGAATGGGCGATGACCGTATCCCGAAACGGCTGCTGTATGGACAGCTGAGATCAGACAAGCGAACTCCTGGTGGTCAAAGCGGAGATGTCAGGATGCTGTGCAGTAAGTCATTAACGCCGTAAAATTGATTGTGGATGTTGGAAAGACATAGCGCTGAACCCCACTGCCTGAAGGAATACGATTCGGACGGGCGTCCACGAGTTCAACGGACAGTTATTGCGCGGCCGGGAACGAAAGCGCGCGGTGCGCGAGGGTTTTATTGGTGCCATAGGTCGTGTTGACCTGACTATATGGCGTTGCGGTGTATGCGGCCGCCTGTGCTCTGGCCGTTTGTAATTAGTTGGCCACCAGCATACTCATAGTGCATCGTCAGCGGAGAGACAACGAGTACGCTAGGCTCAGGTAGGTCATATCAGCATATCCACTCTATTTTTGTTAATGATTGCATCGACCAGGACTATGGGAGTTTAGCAGCTAATCCACTCCTCAATTCAAAAACGTGAGTGTCTGCGATCTTCTACATATTCTTTTCTTGAGCTTTGTTTGTGTATTGAATGAAGAATCGTTTGCCCGATCTTTTTGCAGCCAAACTTTGATTCTGGTTTTCCAAAGTTATCTTCTCGTGAATGCACTACCGTGCATTCGGGTACTGAAATGCTTCTTTGATTACATTTTGCAAATCTTACTTTTCAGTTCAGATCTTGTCATTGCAACCTCTGTCTAGTTTCCGGAAGATAGAAGTTTCCTTTTCCTGCTATCCATTCAAATGGACTACCAGTACTGACTGACTGGACACAAATTCCCCACTCACATCCTACTGGTATTATTTTTTCGGGTTTACACCGGATACATGGTGTGTGAGTGAAACTGCTAGGGGTGCAGCGCTAGCTACCTGGGGGTGATTGTTTGAAGCGCAGGCGTCCTTTGGTTTCGGTCACTGCGACAGGCTAATCCGTTTCGGATGCCGCCAATAACTTCATGTTCAGAATACGGAGTTCCAGTCCCACTGCTTAAGGTTCGTGTGATGATGGGACTGTCGTAAAGACTGTAGTACACTCGACATCTGGATGGAAGGCTGTGGAATCCGCAAAAAAGATGGAACTCATTCCACCGTCGAAATAAGTAAATCGATGTTTATGGAAAGGAAGTACCATCGTGGGTGTCATTTTCCAAAAGTTTGGGCAGCTGATGGCATAGAAAGAGAGACGCGAAAGGCGTTCATGGTGGTCTGCCCTGGTAACAAACGAGATGCAGCCAACATATTACCCATCATCCGATGACATGTCCGAGAAAACCGGTTACACTATATATCTTTCGCTATCAGCCTAACACTATGATAATAACCGACGAATAGGGAACTTACAGAGCTTTGGATGAAACAACTCATTACGAGTACTGGACGACCAACCATTCAGTAAACTTAGTGGATCCTGAGAACAGTGTGAGGCACACACAAAACATCAAAAACCTGTGGTCCTCCGCTAAGAAGCACTTCCGTGCTATATCTGGATCAAACAGACGTCAGTTCCATCTACATTTTAAATTGATCTTTTAGCGAAGACGAAATCCAGTAACCATGATTGGCAAACTGTTGTTCACTTTGTCTAATACGGAAATTTCGTGAAGTATATAATATACGTTGACAATAATGCATGCATTTGTTATTCCGATTCATATGCACTGCTTTCATATTGGAAGCTGCTCCGTCCAGTTGACTAAAGCTGTGATCAACTTTGATGAAGAAAACACGGGAGAGATCAGGATAAGCTTGTATTTGGACCATTCAAGATATATTAATCTTCTCCAATTATGACGAATTATTAGAAAACGTACCGATAACCATCAGTGAAGTCCGCAGCCGGCGAAAAAAGACCAGCGGACATCAGAATCACAAGCGTCCATGATACGAAGGTTGAAGAGTTGTAGCCGATATGGTACAGGTGAGAATCAATGTTTTCGTCGGAGAAATGATGAGCATCAAAGTGGATCATAATCCGTCGGATAAGTGAGCATTGACTCGCGTACACAGGGCAAGCTACATTCACACATAGTCAATAAGCTATAAACAAATCAATATGCACGTTGTTAATGATAGAGTGGGACGTGTTACCTATGGTTACACCATACCGTAGGTAGAAGCGACGACGTAATAACGTAGACCGTTTTCCACCTGAAATACTGACAGACTGTCAGGAAACGCATCTCCCTAACGAAACAGCAAAGGTGATCGATCCGGCTTCGAGTTAATTGATATGTTTTAACTCACTAAGTCCATTAGGCTCAATTAGGTTGCAGCTGCGCGATCAAACGCCTGTACATCATGTGAACTGTTCTCACGCGTGCACTTTCTAATGTCCCTCTATAAATTGATTCGTTCTCCGTTGGACCTATAAATGTAGAGCCTCTGTGGCCTAATGGACTCGCCTTGTTTTTGTTTCCAATAATCGTTTCTGGGGGCAAACGACTGAGCTCGCATCAAGGGACGATCCAATACAGACCAACAGACTAAACATATAACTCAGATGTATGACTAACCCACAAACGTTGTGGCATAGCTTTCATTGGGAATTACTGTGATATTTAGTGTAAAATGCAATGCAAGCGCAATGTGGTCGAACATAACAAATTCGGTTATATCTGCCAAACCACGCGAAATTGAGCGTTTCTGCAGGATGGGAATATGTATTCCGCCATGGAAATGTCAATGAAAGGATTTTCAGAACGCTAAATCGATTGCGAAAGTCAACATGATGCTTTTATCAAAAAAAGCGAAGTATTTTTCTTAACAGACGAGCAAACATGAACTATTTTCAGGTTAAACCGATTTTCCTCATTGCAACACAACTATTTTACTCGATAAACTCTGTATATTTGCCCGATAATATGCATTTGAATATTCCATAAAAAATGAGGAATCTCTTTTCGAGCCGAAATGGCCATTTCCAACTCGTTCCGGCCTCGAAGCACCATACCGGTGGCCTACACAATTACCGAATACATAGTCTGTAGTGCTCACCTTGGTGACAGTCAGTCATCGAGATTCCTTATCGAGACATTTTGAGAGTAGAACTCGCAAGTCGTTCCCTGGAAGTGTATTCCAGCCCGGGCAATCTTGAATTGCGAAACTGGTTTGCCAGATGTACAGGGAACTACGTGATGTGTCTAGTATGAACTTGTGTCCACCTAACGTGGTGTCCTCCGCCAACTTGAAGTCGCAGTGGTTTGGGTGATTCTTTATTTCCATGACTGAATGCCAGGATTATATATCTCCTCAGTTGTCCGTTAGACGATAGGACGATATTCAGCAGCTCCAGCTGGTCTGCCTAAAAGTGCGAGTGAATAATTTGACCTTTCTTTGTTCTGTGTCGTTCCGAAGACCTAAGGGTGGCTATATCCACTTCTCCGGCGTAGGATGCATTATCTTAATTTCACCATAAATGCAGATATTCATGGTGTACTGAAGACGGGTGTAAAACTTTTTGCCGGAGATATTTGTGTTGGTTTACTGAGCACCTCCAAACTGTCATTAGCTTCCTTTGTGTAGTGGAGCTGGGACGAAGATCTGCCAAAGAAGGTGCCGCAAGGTATTCCTGAAGAAAGGCGGTGAGTAACTGCTCATCAGTCGGGAGAATTTTGTTACTCTCGTTTCATATGTTTCATTCCGACTTGCTGGTTGTGAACGGGATGGTGTTGTTTTCCGCCATGCAAGTATTGCGTCGAGAATGCGCTGTGGAATAGTAGTCTTCCGAACGACTTACAGTACATTACACTTCGTTAATGCTTACGTACGTATGTAGAGGCGATTGCCTAACGGCTGGTAGGTCGTTTATACGTAGCAGGAACAACAAGGCGTCCAGTACGAACCTTGCAGAGCACCCGCAGGAGTCTCGTACTAGACGGAAAACTCGCCGTTGACCCTCCTGGTATGCACTGTCTGATTAGTTATGTCGTGTCTGTTTGTGCAGCTGACCTTTGAGACCTGAAGCCGGTAGATAACAAAATAAAACACGGCGAGTTACTCTGTTAAAGGCATTGGTAAAGTTTAGGGAAGCAGCATCCACTGCTGGGTGCTCTCACACCGTTATGGACCTGAAGTCGACTGCTACCAGTTTCATCTTAATGCCAGCAAAGGCTTGTCGGAATCCGTGTTGAAGTTATCTAAAGGATAGTCGATTGAGATCGCGCCGTAATGCTATTATCCATTACGTTTTCTACTAAGTCGTAGACACTTGGAAGTGGTACTACAGGGTGGCCATTGCCTGCATCCGTTGTTACCGCCTTTTTAGTTAAGTGGGAGAGCGCCGTGCTTCCAAGAAGCGGGGGATATTTGTGACATGAGTGTCGCAATAGTAAACAAAAACGGAGAATTCTGCATTGCAACGCACCCCATATTATATGGGTGGTAGGTTTTCAGTGTTCAGTGATTTCTGAACGTTCAGACTAAGGACCTGTGCTCTGACGTTAGGCTCCAGTTAATCGGAAATATCTAAAATGCGATGGAGTGACTCAAGCTTGTTGTTCGTCTCGCATTATCTGGGTCAGGGAAGGCGGTGACGCAGCTGACAGACAAAACGAGTCTTTTGGTGGTTACAAAGCCACGCAAGACTTCGTAGCCGATGCAGCATCGATGGAACGGTTGGGGACAGTAAACTTTGACATCTTCTAGGTGGAGGCGACAGTAGTAACTACCTTCTCTTATTGCAACTGTGCACCAGTTTAGAGTCAATTTGTAATCTCTATGCTCATCCACCGTACCAGTTAACAACAAGCCACTCCACAGGTCTTCCTTCCTTTGTACTGGGCTTCGCGTTTGGGGGTTGAGTTGATACACGCTGCTGTACCTATTGAGAGAAAATGGTATATCTTTCACGATCACTTCGTCTGATCTTTCAGTGATATAGCTGTAACGTCTTTTGAGGGAAACAAATCTTTCAGACACGTGCCGTATAGTTTTCATTAATTGCTTACGGGTTGATTAGAGGTCGGCCAGACGAAAGTTTCGTTGAGTGGATTCAAGAAACGGATCACTGAATATGTCACAGATGGGCCAAAGCGGACTATGGCTTGATCGGTATTGCCTAGGGAAGCGTCCGATTCAAATGTTCACTGAGTGGATCTTGAGTAAACATTAAGCCCACGATTACACAGGTGTACTTGTTCCTTTAGGCTGACCCCTGGCGTGAGATTATGGAATGTTACTGGGTATACGTTAGAAGTCATCTTGTTGACGGAAGCTGAAATCTCCGGTTATCAATACTCGACTAGTTCTGGGTGTGAATGCCCGAAAGATAGCGGTCTGCAAGGCCTGGAGCCTTTCGGTTGACAGCAAAAGCATTCTATACACTGCGTCGGCGGGCACATAACTTAAGCTTGAGGTAACTGTTTGTTCAGAGAAACTGCAGTGATAAAAGCATATAGTAACCTTGCGTCAATGAAACCTTGAAGTATACTGAGACGTAAGTCGTCTTTTATCCTCCTCTTCTACTAACTCTGTTGACGCTCGCGATTTAATACTTCGGGTGCTCGACTACCTGATCGTAAATTCGTGGGCTTAATTATATCTAAGTAGCGCTGATTATCCTGAATTCCGTTGAATTGATGAGTTTTCTCAGCCTTGATTGTCTGTCACTCAGGGCCAGCGCACTGGTATACATGCAAAACCAACTAGAGATAAATCTGTCTTGAATGCTAATCGTAGACCGTTTTCTCTTCAGTCATCGTGCGTAAAATATTATTTTACCGCGTGATCCGCTTCATTAGTTTGGTACCTGGTGCAGAAATTGAAACCACGGAACTCTGCATCGTGGACTCACATCTGTTTATTTTAACCGATCGTTAACTGGAAACGACATTATCGTGAATCTTTTTCGAAATTCGGTATGACTGATGTTATTGTGGTCGATCATGTGTGCGAATGTTGATACATGAATGATGGAATATTTATTGTTAATTTAATGTTATTTTATTTTTTAAGTTTCATTGTGACCTTCAAAGAGATATTTGAAAATCATGGATTTTACACTTTCTCACAGTTTCAAGAGTGTCTCCAGATATACATGGATGTGACGGACGTTATTTACATTCGTTGGAAGAGCCGTGGGTCGAAAACTGATCTGAAGTACAATAAAGTAAGGTGGCTTGGTTCTCCGAAAATCATACAGATCTATTATCGTTGTACGAAGTATAAAAGGCGTAGAAGTGCATGCTGAGGTGTGCAACGTGCCTACTGGATTAGCTGTTGTTATTTTCGCCCTTTCAATTCTTGCGACACATGTTGCAGATTAAGATTCCATGTGGTCCAACGAGACGCCTATCTGGGTGTGAGCCGTTTCAAGTTCGAGCACAACCACCCCTCGATCGTCTGTTATGACTCACATCCTACGAATCTGTGACTCACCGTCGGTGAATTGAACGAATACAGGAGTTTGTTTCAATACATTACATCAGCTGCTGACTTTATGCAGTATGTAGCAGATGTTTAAGGGAAGTTTGTCACAGCCGTTGACGTTGGAAACACCCGCTGAAAGATAAAGCTTGCAATGCCAAGTGAGTTTGTTATGTAACAGTGGTGACGGAACATTAGAGGACCTCGACAAAGTGCTATCGATTATTTGTGCGGTAGAAGTGGTGCGCACCACGCAAGATTATGGCAACAGATATGCGTCTCTCTGCTTTGCCCAGCAAGCGCAACCTGAACTCCTCCGACGGTTCTACATGTTGTGAAGGTGGATGCTACTCATGAGTCAAACAGGCACAACTATCATTGAACATTTTCTCATACTTTCAAAGCTGGGAGTTTTATCAGTTCCTCTTAACAGATGGCGTGGGGCACGGCCGACCCCTGATGTACGGGTATGTTCGTGGGGGGTAAGAATACTTCACTACGTAGGCTGTTTGAAATTTTTCAAGAAATGATGGGCTGGCATATTACGATGAAGGCGTTTGCCATGGATGAAATGGCTGCGCAAGTGATGGAAGCTCGTGTGGTTTTTGGCTGCTACATCAGGTTATGTTACCTCCATGTGCGTGTCCCGCGAAGCAGTATAATTTGGAGCGATTATCCTCTTGATATAACTGAAGCAAGTGAGTTCCTTCAAATAAGTGCACACATTTTCCTTGCAGATTCTAGATGATGAGGACTTTATCTGATGTACATCATCAATCATCAGGAGGGAGTCCGAGAACGCGTAAAAACCAACGGTTCACTTATATGCTGGAGAAAAGTGGAAGTGATATGGACCATTTTCCACAGGCTTCAAATACATAATTCACATCGCTGTCCCCACCTGTTTGTTTTCAGTGACTTCACTAGCCTACCTATGTGTTTCGGCATACGGTACTGTTAGGATGGATTCGCAAGGTAGGACAAGTGGGCAGAGCAGGTATAAATGCATAGGCATTGGGTACTGCTTGACTTAACTATTGAGGTGACAAATGGACGGAACAGTTATAATTGTCTAGGCATGGAGTATTGTTTGGCCAACTCGTTAGGTAAGACAAATGCACAGAGCGGCCATAAGTGTTCGCGATTAGGGCACTGTTTGCTTCACTTGCAAGCTAGGGCAACTGCAGGGAACTGTTGCAAACTTTCAAGCGGAAAATGCTTCTCGATTTCGTTCGGTCAGCAGGTCACATCGTCCGCATTCCAGTGTACGTCATGAGTTCATTGAAAGGTTTGCAATCGTGATAGAAAAGAATTGCTATGCATGCCGAATATAACTAAGAAAATACCACTGGCTTGCCCAGTTTTTCAGTACAATCCAACATTGGAATATGTTTACAGGCGTATCTCACGTTTACAACCTTACAAAAAGCTTATTTTCCATGATCCAACAACGGTTCAATCATTGGAAGCATAATCACGCTTTCCTGCTTAATCTAATTGAAATTTCAATGAAAGTATGTGGTTCCACGTTCATGACACTGATTTTCATTATACTCCATCATTACCTCGCAGTTATAACGTGAATTGCAAATTCTGTTATTTCCCCATCAATCATGTAATACGCAGGAGATCAGCACAATATTCGATGCGCAAAGACGCGCTGAAACGGAAACGATAGTGTACGGTCAATGTAGGATACACGGAGTAGTCCCAACACACAGCAGCCAGTCACTCAACAGAATACGGTGACAACAATAACAGTGGGCCGCGAGAACAGCGTGTGTATTATGTATGGCACAAAACAGGAACAGGGTACAAATCTTTTACTCCATTC
The DNA here is from genome assembly GCA_014338405.1 of Paragonimus skrjabini miyazakii. Lineage (NCBI taxonomy): Eukaryota > Metazoa > Platyhelminthes > Trematoda > Plagiorchiida > Troglotrematidae > Paragonimus > Paragonimus skrjabini miyazakii. The sequence continues at coordinate 42,493 of JTDE01006319.1, forward strand.
AGTCTTTAACATGAGTCAATTACAAACGGGGTTTGGAGAACTTGCTGGCATCATAAGTGAAATTCTACGGTACGTGCCTTGTTCTTGTTTGCTCATTAACGTCCCTCGTCTGCACACCTGAATTGACAAACACAAAGGAATAGCCAGCCAATGATTAGTCACTAGATCCTTGGTTTGTGCCGTTAAAATCACTGTCATTGAACTACTGCAGATTGCTTTCTTACGTCTTAAGAAGATTAAATCAAAAGGTCTCCCAGCAACAGAACTAGACGATATCGGAAAAAGAAACACGCCACAAAGTTATGTCAAACTGAGGAACTCAAAATCGTTTTTACCCCAAAAATTACAGAGGTATTTGCGATCTACTGATTGCACGCAGCTACGTCGGTATCCACGTCTTGGGGGTGTAGCAGTCAGAACGTAGCATTAGCGGGGCTAGCTTGACACTTGCGGGTTCGGTGTTGGAAAATCTTAAGACCGAGGGTAATGAAATTGGGCAGGTGCGTTAAGCACATTAGGGAAATTTCAGCTTGTCAAAGCTCTCAAACATGCTGCTGTAGAAGAAATTTTGGTCGCTCGGCGCCAATTGGTCAAAGGTGGAAGTCAGTTGCGGCACACAATTTGCTATTATGCGATGACTAAACCAACCTGTTTGGTTGTCGGATTTAAGCAATGGGGTTGCTTAAGGCAGGATCACGTAAACATAATTACTGTGAGATACAAACGAAACTAGGCGGCGAGTACTACGTGAAGTTAATTCATGTAACGTAGTGCGCCGTCGTGTCGTCAGCGCCGTTTTGGTTTTCGTTCGTGTAGGTCGTGTAGGGCTTAATTGACCTCTGGCTGTTGTTTGTTCATATTTTTTTCGTTTTACAAGACTATCGACAGAACGTTTACTTACAAAAATCTCTGTCATCCGGTGTCTTCACTTTGTCCAAGACTGGCCTGCAAACGTTACAGGGGCAATTGTGTAGTTGGCCGGTATGGTGTTCCAAGGCCGAAAGGAGTTGGAAACGGCTATTTAGGCGCGAAAAGATGTTTTTCAAATTGTTCATGAAATATTAAAATGCATATTACGGTACAAATACATAGATTTCTTCGAATAAACTAGTGGCGTTTTAATGGGGAAAAACAGGTGTACCTCAAAATCGCCCATATTCGCATTTTTGTTGAAAAAAGGTGTCGCCATTTTTTTGATAATAGCATCATGTTGGCTTTCCTAATCCATTTCACGTTCTGAAACTGCTTCCATTGAAATTTTCGTGGTGGAATACATCTTCTCATCTTGCAGAAACGCTCAATTTCGCGCGGTTTTGGAGATATAATAGAATTTGTAAGTTTCGACCACGTCGTGTTCACATCGCATTGTACACGAGATATCACAGTAATTCCTAATGAAAACTATGTTGCCACGGTTATTGCTTAATTACACACCGGACTTACATATTTAGCCTGTTTTCCCGATAGTATTTCCGATGGAAAACTGTCTACGTTATCACCTGATTGTGTCTACCTGTTGTGTGGCGTAAACACGCATAACACGTCCCACCCTATCACTGAAAACGTGCGTTTTGTTTTGTTTATTGCTTGTTGATCATGCTTTAAGGTAGCTGGCCATATGTACGCGAGTCAATGCTCACTCATCCGACGGATGATGACCAACTTTGATGCTCGTTATTTATCTGACGCAAACATTGATTCCCACTTCTACCGTTTCAGCTACAACCCCTCTATCTTCGAGCCATGGATGTTTATGACTGTTGGTCTTTCTTTTCTCCGGCTGCAGTAACTGCGGTGGGCTCAACATCTGAATGTGGTGTTATGGATATTGCCGGAAGGTAATTCCCTTCAACTGTACTGCATTTTGCAGAACTGCGTACTGCGGGTTCAGACATCTCAGTTGTGGAAACATCAGTGAGGACAGTATCGGGTAACGCCCGCCTACACTTCTCCGGTTCACCTATCACGCGGAAAACCGTCACCATATAGCTGCATGGCATTAGCCACTGGGAAAATAAACAAAAATCGCAGCTACCATTTCCCGTAATGTCTACGTAAACCATTCACTGTTGGGTATATCGAACATTCCCTATCATTCTTTCATAAGCGACGTCTTCAATTTTACTACTATTAAAGTGATTAATGAAGACACCTCTGACATACTCCGATAACGGTTACAAAAACGGTGACAGGTGTTCGTATCCCGCAGGCGGTTCAAACAATTTCATACGTTCTATGCCAGCCGCGCACAGCCGAACAGCAAACATATTCCTAGAACGTTCAGCAATATGTCTGTACAACGCATACACTATCGAACTTTCACACACTGCACTTTTACTATGCCTATACACGTTCTCAACTCTATTGGTTGTGCAGTTACCATAGAGAATAGTTCTCTGCGACAAACGAGGTGCATATCCGGATTTACAGACTAGCCACGTTTTACTGAGATACTCAAAAGCTTCCTTATTTACAGACATTATGGCTTGTAGTGACCTGTTAAACTGTGATACTTTTCCAGTGAATACTACATTGTGCGCTCATTGATATATGCGGTTTCTCTGGAACTTTTCCAAGCCTACCAGGTGACGACAGCGCCCAGAGACATCATTCATGAAATGAAACCGGCAGAATACTGTGACAAACAGACAGCTCGCCACTGCGCGGATGAACGATCAATGACGAAGGTTTTAATGGAAGACCGACATGGCAACATCTTCAACATACGCTCTAAAACTATTCGGTAACCGGCCATCGTTTCGTTAGGCATCAGTGCGTGAAAAATCGTCACGCCTACACCAGGTACATCTACCAACATGACGTGCCACGGTATGAAGCCACCATATTAAGCTGGTGCGTGGCGTTACGTCGGTATATTTAGAACACAGTTGGAACGAACCTTTGGGGACGAAGAAGGCAAACCTCAAATACTTCTCCCCTATCAAAAACAATGCTGCTCCCCTACGTTCAACAAGTCGTGCAGCTTAACAAGCTCATTAAGAGGATCCATCTTGCCTTGTTTCTTACGCGGGTTGCGTAAGTCGTTCAAATGCATCGTGATCCCCAGCTTGGTTTTAACGTATGTCCCCATCTCTTGCGTATGTTTGAAACTCTCCATAATCTCTAAGACATGTTGTTCTTCAGCTGCAGGCAGACGCCCATTTCTGGAGTATATACTAGCCCGTCCAACATGGAAGTTGTGTGAGTGTTCCAAGTTAGCCTTCTTGGTACGATATGCACCACAGCGTAATGCACTACCCACGAGGCCTTGCAACAGCAGTGAGCGAATCTGAAATGTAATATGACTACATAATAACAATATATTACCGTGTGACAGCTACAGTCCTATGTGTACAGTGTACGCATTTATACGCTACCCTTCCGTAGGTACAACCTGGCGGAAATTCTATTCCCCGGTATTTTTTGACACTAGCCGACGTTTGAGAACTGATTATAAATAAACTAGTGCAAGTTTCCAGTTGAAATTTGACCATGTCCTCCAAGTATTCTTTGAAGTTGAAGTACTACTCTTTGAATATTCTTCGGTAAACGTCTTCAACGTTCAACGCCATGTTGATTCACCCTACGGAAGTGATTTACATGTAGTGGACCATTTAAACACAACCTAGATGTTTTGAAGGTCGGTTAAATGAAATACACGGTTTTTCTTATATTATTTGGGAAATTCATTTGTGCCATTTTACTAAAACTTTCCCAAACCATTGATTCATCGGAGTTTACAACTTATTTATGTATGAAAGGATATCGACTCTCTTAGTGGACTGGCTGACAAAAAGGGAGTTGGGAATCTTTGGATGATGAAAGAGCCTTTCCCCGCATAGACAAGCATGTGAAGTGGATCTAAACGCTATATACAATTCAAGCGTGAATACGAAATTAAAAAGTGATAAAAATGGTAACAACCGACTCACGATTGTTCGTCAAATTGCTTTGTTTAGAGTTCCACCACATGATATGGAGTATCCAATTGATGCGATCTGTCGTATAGTTCCCAAGTAATTTTGGAGGTCACAACGGAGATAATTCCGACGACAGATGAGTTCGGCATGTGCCGAGGCAAAGCAGATTCCGTTAGTCGTTAACTCTCCCAAAATCTTAATATAGGTGATACTGAACGCAGAGGGAGAACACAGGGCTCTCGACCTCGGAGGTGTAATTTGTATTGTTGATTGATTCAATTCACATGTTTTAAACATCGGGTGTGCACGTGAATTTGGGAAAGTTGAAAATTTTGAAGAGCAATGAGAATTATGCGGTACAAAATACTGTACGAAACGCTACACATGCCACGCATTTACCCTGAGGAGCCTATATAAGACCACTGCTTCAGTATGCTGATCAAGTCGTACACACCGGCTTGAAGAGGGACATGCTCACCATAGAATGTGTCCGGCGGGTGGCTACCAAATGGCCACTGGCTTGCGGCCCTTCTCCTACTAGTCTCGTCTCGAAATTCTTGATCTTTATCCACTTGAATTTCGAAGACTCCGTGCCAATTTAATCCATACGCATCTTTTCTTTGCACAGTACTCGTGCAGCAGCTCTTTACCCTAATAGTTAATAACTGTCGAAGAGGTCACGACAAGAAGCTGTATATGTTTTGATCTCGGACCTTCCTTAGGCAACAGTTATTCTCATAAAGGGTTATCATCCACTGAAACGACCTTCCAGTAGAGGTTTTTAGCTGCTATTCTAGGGACCGTTTTAAAGTGTCATTAGATCCTCGCTCACTTCAGAAGTTGTTAGATTAATATTTTACTCTTTTTTAGTAGATCATTATTTTACTCTGTTCTCGTTATTCTCTGTAACCCCAAGAGCAGTGCGAAATCCTGTTTGCAATGATTGCCGTTTATGTCAACAGAAAACCACTGGTATTGAAACGGACGAACTCACTGAATCCAGGTGACTTGGGTCTCTAACCTCGAACCTGTGAACAAATCGCCGAAGTCGCTGAAAATCCGCGTTGGCCGAAGATGTTGCATGGCTGTAACGGGCATTCAAGCTGTGTGTAATTGGAAGACCGTAAATATCTCTGTTATCTTTTAGTTAAAAAAATATTCTCTAGCTGCCGAAGTTGTTGAAATTTGGTGACACGTTTCAGTTCCTAAAATCTTAGAAATCTGTTGTTTGAAGATATTTTTGTTTGAATCTTCCGAGGAAGTAGGCAAGTAGTTTGAGGTAGTTCAGTGGCATAGGGATTTATGGGAAAATAAAGCAGAGTGACATTCCACAATTAAATGGCAAGCACGAACAAATAAATTGGAATAACCCCAGCATCCTTGTGTTAACATTGCTACACGCTATCGACCACAACAGCAGTAACCATGCTATGAGGCGCAACAGAGTGGAGGCACTGAGTAACAGTTTTTCTGAAGGACGAGGGTCGTACGGGAAACTAGAATAGTAACAAGAATCGACAAGCATGCGCCAGAGGCCCAGTAAGTCATGCACACAACTTAAACAGCCAAATACTCAAATGGCGTCAATCACACGACAGCGAACTACATTACAATACAGATTTCCGAAAAAACAAACAGCTGCAATGAAGTCGTTTTCAATTAACGGTCAGTTAAAACAAACAGATTTAAGTCCATGACGCAGATATTAACGATTTCAACTTCTGCACCAGGTACCAAGCTATTAAAACGATTTTTTCCAGGAAAAGTATTTTTCCTAACACCACGGCTCAGAATCTCACGGTCTACGACCAGCCTTCATGGGCACTCAGGGTATCGGCTGTCGTTTCAAGTGTTTGCTGGTCACGTGAGTTCCTTCTTTGAGGGTTCCTCTCTGCGTTTTAGCACGTGACCAGTTGTCTGTGAACCTATATCTGCTTTGTGCACTACAATTGTGGAACAGAGCGTGCTGATGGGAGCCGGTCTTCATTCATACCCGGGAGAAAACGAATGTTGTGCACGAAGTTTGAATACTGTGAGTTCGAATTTCTCTCCGCGTTGTTTTATCGATATTTGACTGCGTCCGTAACCTAAAGACTTCGAGAATTTCGAATTAACCCATTCTTATTCACGTAGTCATCTCGGAAATGGTGGACGATCCAGCTGTGGATCTTGTGTAAAGATTGTCCGCTCGAGGTACCGCGCCATGCAGTGTTTACTCTGCGACGCAAGGTTTCACACCTCGCGTCTAGGCATGTCAAACGAGGTTTACAAAATGTTGACAACAACACAGCTAGACTGTATCCACCTTGTTTGCCTCTGTTGTCAAGCTGTTAGACAGGCTCCTAGTTCTGAAACGGACACCTTGCCAGTGGATGTGACATCCCCTGAGCCACGGGCTGTAGCCAGTAAGGTATGTAGTGCAAGTGGTACAGCACAACATCATATGCGTCAGTTACTTCAAGAGCGCCGTCAAAGAAGTTTACCCCGGTTGCCCTAAAACAGCACACGCCCACTACTACTGTCAACCCGGCAAAAGCGTGTAAGCAAAAGCGACCGAAGTCCGAGATCCTCCGCTCGGTACTATCCAAGAAGCCCGATGTAATTTCGGCGACGTTCTCCATGGGCACCGATACAGTCCCTCTCACACGGCTGAGCTCATCTGCTCGGGAATACTGTGTTACTGTTCAAAACCTTCCTGAATGTGGCGCCAGCTGCTTGAAGCTGCGAGATGAACATGATCGCGAGCTCTGGGTCAGCCTCTGTGTTGATTTTGTTAAGGTTTGTTGCATTATTTTGAGAT
>JTDE01006320.1:0-11538 GCA_014338405.1 Paragonimus skrjabini miyazakii
CATATACACCGAAGATGGAAACAACCATATGATAGCGTCATTCCCAATCATTTCTGAAAGTAACGTTTCGCCGACCAGTATCTACCCGAAATCTTGCAAGCAAAGATAAATAGAATATGGTAAAATTATAGTAATAGTAAATATAAATGTTGTCATACATGTTTCACTGTCAAATGTGCTAGTGTCCTTGTTGAAATGCACTGCCAGTATTGTATGGTCGTACATTTCCATTTCGACCATATTTTCAAAACGCCGCAATATGAAGCGTTCTTAGACTATATGATGACGTATTTCATCTTGAGAAGGGCAATGATCTCATTTATAAGACATGAAAAAGTGAGCTACCACCAATAACAAGTTGTTTTCGCCAAAATGGCGGAAAAATTTCATCACCAAGCTGATACTTTGGGGATTTCTTCGATTTATTTCAATTTTTCCATCAACGCTGTTCATTTACACTTAATATATTGTACGTACTAAGCCCGAAATTGCGATTTGAAAATTATGAAAGATATTCGAAAAACCAGGATTTGTGCCAAAGGACCGTTTTGCTTTTTGAACAACCTTCAAGCCAAATCCCTCGAAACGAATAATTGGCGTTATTTGGGTTTGCTTCTTGAGTATGACTCCGAAGACAAGAACTGTCGTGCGTTTCAAAGCGTAATTGAGAAACTGAACGGTGTATTTGTTTCACACAAAACGTGCACCTTCTTTTTTAGGCCACCTCTTCTGCTCAGGATACGTCTTCTCCTCGATGACGGCCCCCATTTATCCGCTAAGCATGAGCTAACGGAAGACTCGGAAGACGTAAGCGCGTTTCACATTGTACGAAATAGATGTAGGCGGATAATCTGTGAACACACCAAAGTCGTACAAGAAAATGCCCTCCTTCTAGCCCTACGCGCATATACATTTCTTATTTAATCATATGCGACGACTAAGAACGAATAAACCCTCAGTTCTTTCTTTGCGACTGCCGTATAGGAAGATCCATCTGACTCCGTAATGGCAACCGAGTTATTCAGGAAGTTCTACGCGGCAGTGTACCACGTCAAACTGCCGAATTAGCTCTCTATCCTGCCACTACAGAACTTCCGGCAACCACTGGTTACTGCTGAGTTTTCTGTGCTGGATGTTGAAAACCTTTTGTCCAAGGTTAATTCACACAGCAAAATGGGTCCCGATGGGATTTATCCCGGAATTCTCAAAGCAGCCGCTGCTGGTCTGGCAGAACCTCTTTATAAGCTTTTTGATCAGACAGTCCATGGAAAGAGGCGACGGTTGAACCTATATTTGATGCGGGCAACCGGCACTCCCCAACTAGCTATCAGCCAGTCAGCTTTACTGCCAATCCGTACATACCAGCGGGGCGCTTATAAAAGCGTGCTACCCTCAACCACTTCTTATCAAACCATTATTTTTCTTCTACACAGCAGGGCTTTCTTCCTAAGCGGTCACGCATAACTAACACGCAAATTTTTATGGATAGTCTGATGGACACCAGAGGCAATGGTCTCATCCCAAATGCTACCTTCTTTGACTTTGCCAAGGCTGTCGACCGTGTCCCACACGGCCTCTTGGAATACAAACTGGGAGCTTATAGTATTCAACGAGAGGTCTTTTGCTGGGTTGCCTCTTCTCTCCATATCAGAACCTCTAGAGTTAAAACCGAATCAGATCTTTCGTCTTCCTCTTTCATTTTTGTGGAAAATCCTCGAATGTGAATGCTAGGTACTCTGTTATTTCTTATCTACAACAACGACCTTCCGGAAAATATTTCCAGCAACCTCCTCCTAGATGTCGACGACCCCAAAATCTGGAATGCTAGTGATCTCAGTGCACTATAGATTGATCGTGACAGGATTAAGCGCCGATCGGACGATTGGGGCCTCCTACTAAATGACAATAAGTGCGCACATATGTCACTCAGTGGAGAGTTTGGCAATGCCTTCGTGATTCATAGTGCACTCGGCACAACAGATATCATGAAAATCGACCTGAAGAAAGATTTGAGCAACAGGTCGTTGTCTAACTCAAACTTCACGAATCACTACGAGATGGCCGCCAAAGAATTATTTTCCGCTCTTAGAATGATTAAACACATCTTTCCCCGCATTGGCAAGAGAGCGTTAGGAACGCTTTTGGGGGTTTGTATGTGACCGCTTCTCGCGTCTACTGATCATGTTGCGCATACCGGTTGAAAGAAATACATATTGACTGTTGGACATGTCCAGCGCCCGACTAACAAACCCGTTACGGGCCTAAGAAATGTCGCGTATGAGTCTCGACTTTAAATTCTTGGTCTACATCCACTTAAATTTTGACGACTCTTTGATGATTCAGTCCCCACATGCTTCTCTAGTTTAGGTCTCGTTGAACAATTCCTCATCGAAGCGAATGACGGCGGCCGGCGAGGACATAACAGGAAGCTTTTCAAGCCTCGCCCTCGAACTTTCCTCAGGCAGCAGTTCTTCTCTTACAGGGTTGGCAACCTTTGGAACAACTTTCGTTCTAAGAGATCGCTGCAAAGCATTGCTTGATTCTTATTTATCTGAAAACCCATCATGCGAGTAAAGTTACTCTGTTTATGGTCTCTACTTAAATCCCAAAGAGCGGTGCTGCAATATGTTTTCATTCACTGCTTATCAAACCAACAAACGCCTGCTTGGAACGGAGCTAGAAAAATCGACTAGATCCAAGAACCTTGGACCGGCACCTCGGAATTGTGTGTCAGTCGCTGAATCGCTGAATCTGGATGAAGGAAATTGGCGATTGTGTCGTTCGCCGGTATGGTGATTCAAGGCCGAAACGAGTTGGAAACGGCCATTCAGGCGCGAAAAGATATTTTTCAAATTTGAAGCATGGTCAATGAGCAACAAACAAAACAAAACGCACGTTTTCAATTAAAAGGTGGGACGTGTTATGCATGTTTACACCACGCCGTAGGTAGAAGTAATCAGGTGATAACGTAGACCGTTTTCCACCAGAAATACTATCGGGGAAACAGATCGAATATATAATTCTGATGTGTAACTAACCAACAACCGTGGCGACATAGTTCTCATCAAGAATTAATGGGATATTTCGTGTACAATGCGATGTGAACACAACGTGGTCGAAAATTACAAACTCTATTATACCTCCAAAACCGCGCGAAATTGAGCGTTTCTGCAAGATGAAAAGATGTATTCCACCACGAAAATTTCAATGGAAGCCGTTTAAGAACGTAAAATCGATTAGGACAGCCAACATTATGCTTTAATCGAAAAAAATGGCGGCACATTTTTTTCAACAAAAGCGCGAATATGGGAGATTTTTAGGTACATATATTTTTTTCCATTGCAACACCACTAGTATACTCGAAGAAATTTATATATTTGTCCCATAATATGCATTTTAATATTTCAGGCAAAATTTGAAAAATCTCTTTTCGCGCCTAAATGGCCGTTTCCAACTCGTTTCGGCCTTGAATCACCATTCCGGCGAACGACGCAATTGCCAGGAAATTTCACGATCAAAACCATTTCACTCCTTTCAGCTAACTCATTCATTTCCGCTAGGGTTCCTCGAATGGTCAATTCTAGGTCCTCGGTAACTACCTATCTGCATCAATTACTTCCAGGATAACGCTGGCAACAACGCGATGATTTAAAGTCCGCAATACTAGTGTTCTCAATGCGGTACATACTGATCCTGATCAGATTGGCTGTTGGTCACGCGATCCGAGTCCCGTCTTAATTAACAGGAAGCGTGCACAAAGGTCACCCGCTGGAAGTCGTGAAACTTCCTTATTTGAGGGAAGAGCGGATATCACGAAAATCGATTTGAACTACGATCTACTTATCTGAATGTCTTCAGCACCCGTTATCACGTCATAACTCAAAGACTAACTCCCATTGTCTGCAACCAGCTTTTGCGTGTACTCATTTGTTTACCACTGCACAGCACCGTACTACAAGGCGGTTGTCTGTTAGGTGTGTACACCATCTTGCGTGGTTGAACGGTGGTGTGTTCAAAAAGATTTCAAGCATAATCGTTGCACGTTTGACCAATGCCATTCATTCTGTCAGTGAGAAAAATGTATTCCATATTGTCTATCGAGTGTCAAGAAATCGATCAGGATGGTGAGATGCCAAATTTTGACTGTTACCGAGACGGTTAGTATCCGATTGCGCTAACCTGACCTTTGCTCTCAGAAGGGGTTTGTGCGGACACTTAGTCTTCCCTAGCCCACAATCAATGAAGCCCACGATCTGGAATAATGATAGCGTAACTGGTAACAAACACACCGCCAATAACCTCCGTTGCCCGTTTTTCTGACTCACCTTAGCTGCTGTTTTTACTTTCATTGTGTTGTAATTAGATTGATGATCAAATCGTCCAAATTGTAATGCGCTCACAGATAAATGAAAACGTTCCAAGCATAGCAGCGATGCTTTGATAGGTTAATCATGTGGCGCATAATGACCTGAATAATGCGAGACTCACAGATGGGCGCGTTCGGCGTGCAACCACCGAGCTGATCACGGGCCAGCAACATATTATTTGTAATCACAGTAATGATAACAGTAAGGCAATTTGTTAACAGATTCGGGGCAGGAGGCCCAAGTCACCCGGATTTAGTCACTTTGTCCGTTTCGATGTCAGCGGTTTTCTGCTGACCTGGAGGGCTGTCGTTGAGAACAGGGTGTAGCACCGCTCTGGGGGATTACTGAGAGTACCGAGAACAGAGTAGAATAATGTAGTGATTGTCACTGTTGTTCTATTACATTGTCGACAATAAGCTGTGCTGTTGCGCTTGAGAGGAAACTTACCCGCTTTGCATGATTCGGTTGTTCTTACTACTGCGTCGAAGCTAGATCTGGGGTTGAGCCAAGTCAGTTACTTTGTTAATGTATTTCTGGAATCATCACAAGTAATGCTGTAACAGAACGGAGTCAAATACCAATCTAACAACGACTTGAGTAAATGGGAATAAAATAACACGTTGTAGCGGTCCCTAGAATAGCAGCCAACAACCCATAATGGAAGGTCGTTCCAGTGGTTGGTAACCCCGAAGAACTGTTGCCTAAGGAAGGTCCGTGGTCGGAGCTTGAAGAGCTTTTCTTCATGACCTATTCGACTGCTATCAGCTACTGGGGTAAGGAATTGTTGCATGAGCCCTGCGCTAAAAAGAGGTGAGTAAGGGTTAAGTCACCGGAGAGTCTTCAAAACCCAAGTGGGCAAATATCAGGAATTTCAGGGCGATTCTCGTAGGAGAAATGCCGCATTCCAGTGACCACTTCGGTGGCTACTCGCTGCACATGTTCAATGGTGAACAAGTCCTTCTTCAACCTGGTGTATACGACTTGATTAGCATGCTCAAGCAGTGGTCATATATAGGCCCCGTAAAGCATTTGAAATGCGTGCCCGTCTGAGCGGGGAAAGGGCCCCTTTGATCATCCCAAGAGTCCCAACTCCCTTTATGGCGGCCATCTCTGATAATTATGGAAAGATAAACTAGATGACAGCCAAATCGTTAGTTATTTTTAAGGATCAACGTTTACTATATCTACTGCACTCTGAGCACCATGTACCACGATCAGGTTCCTGGAGTCTCCTCCGAGCGACGTATGTGCATGCTTGTTGTCGTTTAACGGGAGGCTAGTCCTTCGACCAGGACTTGTTACGATCAACGTTAATCTGCAATGTAATGGGATTGCAGGCGTTTCAGATCTTCACATCATCAGCATAAAGGAGAGTGTCGATAGAAATAAAATCTGGAAAGTCGTTGACATGTAGCAGAAAAGACAATGGAACAAGTACTGGTCTTTCAGGGACTTCACATGTGAGTGTGGAAGGAGGAGAATTGTTTGTACTGTCCAAAGTCCACAGTTATATTTTGTAATTAAGTTTTGCACGTTTGTGTATACGCTGTTTCGTTAGCATCACCAGTACATTGGTTTGAAAGTATCAACATCATTTTTCAATATGATCAGCAACAAGAATAAACGGAAGTTACCGCGCATCGTATCTCTCTTCTTTTAGGTGGATTTTTGGGCTGTTGAAATAACTGCATGGTGGAATATTTTAGCTCCGTGTATCTGCTGATCAACCGACGCTAACCTTTCGTCCTCGCACGCCGGGTGTGGAATTATTTGCCGGCCGTCTTCCTAACCTACTCCCTGGCGCCACATTTTTCAAGTGTGGCAGCCTATTCAATTCAGCTGACCTTGACTTGTCAGCCAGTCGTTACTATATTATTGTTAGATCTTCCGTTTTATCTGTTCGAATATCGTTTTTAACAAATCCGTTACCGTTGCAAATAGTTTCGGCGTTACCAAATCTTGGGCGTTGTATCATTCGATTTATTAGGCCACCGCAAAATTGGTGAGCCGCCCACTTTTTCCCCAACATTGGCTTATACATATTTTGGAATTATTACCCAAGCTTGACGACACCACGGACATAGACATTCAAACCGAAAACAGTGTCGTTTTGAAATTGCTCGGAAGAAGCGCAGGTAATCCTCGACGATAGTTCCACGAAATTGAGGACGTTCTCACCACAAGGCGGATAACATCTGAGAAAATAAGATTTTCATACGTGGTGCAATCACTTCCTTTTGATGTTGCAGCGGAAGTGGAAGATCTGATGGAATCAGTCCCACCGGATGTCCCCCATACTTTTTCAAAAGACGCCATCATAAAGCGGACTTGGAAGTCGGAGGCTAAACGGTTACACGACTTGTTCAACCGAATCGGGCTGGGTGATCGGTCCCCATCCCAACTGTTACGTTATATGAGAGACCTTTTGGGCTCGCGGAAGCTTGCTGATGCCATCTCGAAGCAGTTTTGGGCAAAAAAGCCGCCGTTCGCGGTGCAGCACACGTTGGCCTCCATGGATGGGGATAGCTCAATCGACAAATTTGCCGCCCTTGCTGCCAAGGAATCAGAAACCTGCCCCTCACAACCTACGTGCGCGGCAACACCAGCTGTCCCCACGTACTCTTCCTCAGCCTCAAGTACTGAAGATGGCCTGAAACTTTGAATAGAGAAAGTGTGCCATCGTATGGACAGTATGGCCATACAAATCAATTAGCTGAAAAAGCACCCAACCAGAAACCGTGCACGATCTGCACGAACTAAATCCCGCAATCCCTCAAGGTGGTGTTGGTACCACCAAAACTTCCGACACAAAGTGAAAAAGTGCACCCAGCCGTGCACAGTCCGAACTCGTCATGCGTCACCGTCAAACCGGCAGACCAGCCAGTAACGGCGATGACTGGCGCTTGCCCAGCACGTACCAGGCGCCTATTATTTATTAGGGATCTATCGACCGACCTGCTGTTCCTTAGCGATACCACAGCCGAGTTCAGCGTCATTCCACCGCAACCAAGTAATTGACCTCAACCTGACCAGTGGACTTTATGGACCGCGAATCGAAGTCACATTGAAACTTTCGGTAAATGCTCTCTCACTGTCGATCTCGGTCTCCGGCGGTGTTCTCGATGAATATTCCTGCTTGTCGACGTTCAGGCCCCACTCATCGGTGCCGAATTCCTGTCACATTCTAACATTTTTGTTGGCGAAAAGAGACGTAAGCCAATTGACAATACTATCGCCTGCACAGCAAATGACATCCAATCGACAATTGCATAAATCAGCACCCGGCCTGCTATTCCATCAACATCGTCGTTCACAGCACTACTGAAAGATTTCCCCTTGTCGACTCGGTCATGCTCACATACTGAGACGGTCAAGCACAATGTAGAACATCATATTACTGTGCGCGATCCTCCGGTTTTCGCTCGGTTATGCCGTTCACATCCTAACAAACTCAAAATAGCCAAGGCTGAATTCGAACATATGCTTCAGCTAGACATACTCCGACCTTCAAACAACTCTTGGACGAAACCACTGCACATGGTACCCAAAATGTCTCCGGGCAATTGGTGACCTCGCGGTGATTACTGTGCTATCAACAACTGTACAATCCCGGACAGGTACCCTATACCACATATCCACGACTTTTCGTTAAGACTTGCTGGCGCTACTGTATTCTCCAAATTGAACCTAGTGCGCACCTATTACGACGTCCCGGTCGCGGAATTGGACATCCCGAAAACAGCCATTACAACACCTCTTGGACTTTTTGAGTTCAACAGGATGCCCTTCAAACTTTGTAATGCAATTCAAACATTTCAGCAATTCATGGACAGAGTTTTGCGTGGGCTCTTTTTAGCATACATTCACATCGACGGTGTCTTGATCGCTAGCCGCTCAAATGAGGAGCACCTGTCCAACCTTCCTGTCGTTCTTGATCGTGTCGCGCAATACGATATTAAAATCGACGTCGACATGTGTGCCTTCGGAGTTAACTCATTGGATTTCCTGGGGCATCGTATTGACAAAACTGGCATCACGCCCCTGCTAGATAAAATGGAGTCTATCCTGACTTTCCCGAATCCAACCACAATGACCAAACTCCGACGATTCCTCAGCCTGCTCAACTATTATTAGCGTGTCATGTCTCATTGCGCGGACATTTCAAACCCCATGACCGGTCTAGTTGATGGCGTTCATTTTTCTACATCGAACTTCCTTCTCAAGGTGTTATTGATTGCTCATGGGGTCCTTCTAAAAGTTGTTAGATCCTCATTTATTTCAAACTCTGCTAAAATCGTAACTTCACGACGAAATTGGTGATCCCGAGAGTGATGCTACACCCCATTTTCAGTTACTGTTTTGCGGTCGGCGAACGCCGTACGAAAGTTGGACCGGGTAATCCTCTCGTAGCTGTGTGACTTGGACTTTCAGCATGGGATTCGTGCATATTCGTTGCGGTCGCTAAAATCAGGTTTTATATTCTGTCCGTGTCAACAGTCAATCATGACAACATGGACTTGTCTGCTGTGGTAAACAAGCATTGTCGCTACTCACTGTTGTTCGCCTATGTCACGAACGGCTCGAGACGGAATGACCCTAGTTGGGACGCGCATTGCGGCGCTCACCGAAAGGTCAAACAAGTGCACCAGACAGGACATATGCATGGACCAAACAACAATCCTGGAACATGTCATGGGGTAACCAACACAGTGGTCGGTCAAGACCGAAGCCAAGCTATGGAAGCCAAGCGAATGAAGCCATCTGCTGTGTTGATTTAATATATGATGCCCTATTGACAATATTCAAAGAACTTTTATCGTGTCTCATTGCTGAGTCTTTTGCAATCAGTCGGGATAGCGTGAGGTCGTATTGACCAGCGTTACAACGGCCTACCAAGCCAAAATTACACATGAGTTCCAGCGGCGTCGACGGATTCGCAGCTTCCGGTGCATGTGGCTGCCGTAGAATGGTTCAGAACGGGAAGTGTAGCGGACCATTCAATCAACTGATAAAAATGACCAAAAATTTAATAATATCACAGAAAAGTCGTAACGGTGACGGATAGGCTCAAAGGTAGACATACAAATTAAACGGAAGATGTATCAGTAAAAATAGAAACGACTCACTGATAAATCAAGGTTCGTTAGATTGAATAGGCCACCACAATAAAGAAAGACAGAACCAGAGATGAGATTTGTTGGGCGACTTATAGATAACTCCACAAGCGGCGTGGTATGATAAAATTTGAGCGTTGACAGATCAGCTAATACGCGGAGATAAAATATTCCACCGTCCAATCACTTTACCGGCCCAAACTTCGCACGACTGAAGAAGACAGAGATAATGCGCGGTAACCACTGTTTATTCGTATTGATGATTCAGTTTAAAAGTGATGATGATGGTTTCAAACAAGCGTACAACTGAAGATAACAAAACGATATATACAAAATGTTCAAAAATGAATTATGAAATGTAACTCTGACTTGTGGACACTGCAATACTCCCCACCAGTGTACTAAAAAACGATGAAAGAACGGCAGTGAAGAGAAAACAAGCCAAACGCTCGACAGCCATATCACGTACTGTAATCTGTCAGGTGTTTCGGCCAATGTACAGACCGCTTTCTACGTGTGGTGCATTGTTCAAGAGAACAAGGGGGCTGGGCTGCAGGTGGATGTGATACTGTCGTGTCAGGTGGGTCAACATCCTTCTCTGTGTAGGCTGGTTTTAGTCAGGCAATGGATAAGGATTCGTTTCGTCCGGGCCTGTTGATAATGAAGAATTTTTGGTCACGCTTAACCACTTCAAAGGGACCGAGATATCATGGTTGTATTGGTTTCCTGGTGGCGTCTTGTCACACAAACACGAACTTACATGTGAACATACCTGGAGACTTTTTCTCGGCGCCAGTAATGATGCGTCGGCGTGAAACGAAGGTCGGAAATGTGCTATCGTAAACGTGAAATGTAATCCGTACCAGGGTCTGGGTGAGTCGGGGGTTGGATCAATTCTCCTGGAAGGTGCAGGTTGATACCGTATAATAATTCAGAGGTAGTATATCCAATGTCCTCTTTAAAGGTAGAACGGATTTCAAGGAGAATGAATGGTCGACGTTTCCTCCACTTTTTTGCGTCCGACTGGGCGGTTATCGAAGCTTTTGGTTGTCGGCGAAAACGCTCAACTAGACTGTTAGCACAAGGGTGGTACGCCGTCGTTCTAATGTGTTAAAAATCCAGCAACTCCATGAAGTTGCGAAAAAGGGTGGATTGAAACTGGGTGCCTCGGTCCGTAGTGATTGTAGATGGCACACCAAAAATAGCAATCCAATGTTCCAAGAAGGGTTTTTCGACTGTCTCCGCCGAAACATCTCTAATAGGCACAGCCAAAGGCCAACGAGTGAAACGGTCGGTTGCGGTCAATATGTACGTACAATCTTTGGCGGGTGATAGTGGGCTAACGATGTCAAGGTGTACATGGAAAGATCGGGCGTCTGGCTGGAAGAATATGCCAGGCGTGGTCACCGTATGCCTGTGCACTTCACTCCTTTGGCACTCCTTACACTGTTGTGACCAGAGATGAGCGTCTTTCTTCATAGGGGGGCAAACAAAGCGCTGTGTAATCAGCTTCTATGTGCCGCGTTTACCGGGGTGAGATAAACGGTGGAAGTGATTATAAACAGTCGGTAAGAAAGTGGGACAAAAGGTCCAGGTTTACCCGACGAATTATCGCACAGAATGTCACTAGGTCGCGTCAGCAGGGGAATGGTGGATAGTTTCAAGGACTTACAGATGGAAACGTGTGATGGTTCCAGAAATACAGGAATGAAGCAGTTGAATTAGCTCAACCCCAGAGCTAGCTTCGACGCAATAGTAATAACGACCGAACTGGGCAAAGCAAGTAACTTATCCTTCGAGCGCAATTGTACAACTTGTGGTCAGCAATGTAATAAAACAACAGTCATGAGAAATAGGTTTAGTGACAATCACCACATCCGCCACAGTTTAAATGTGAGTCAGGATTGTTATAGTTTCTGCGTTGTTTATTTTTGAGACGTTCAGAGATTCGCCACTGCGGTGGTTCGTTCTCAATAGTATCTTCAACCGGAGGGCCTTAACCTGGAATAGACTCAGAATTATCAGCATTAGTAACAGGCACTACAGAGGTAGAGACA
>JTDE01006320.1:23190-37237 GCA_014338405.1 Paragonimus skrjabini miyazakii
TTGCCAATTTGTCAACTGAGCTTTCATCATCCATGGCGGCCAAAGTATGATTCACCGCTAATGGCAGCTTTTTCCACTCACAGCTGCTTCTAGATGGCGTCATCGAGCCTCCGCTATCCTAAAGGACCTCTCATAGAACGCAACAACTGGGATGGGGGCCGGTTGCCTAGCTCGTCTGAGCTGAACAAATCATGCAGCAGTTTGGCTTCTGACCTCCCAGTCCGTTTTATGATGCAGTCTTTTAAAATGCTATGGGGGGAATCGGATGGGACTGATTTCGACAGGTCTTTCACTTCAGCAGCGACAGGGAAGAGATTGCACCAGGTATGAGAATTTTATTTTCCCTGTTGTTATTCGCCTGGTTGTAAAGACGGCCTCAAGCTGGTGGAACCACAATTAAGGGTTTCAGGTGTTCTAGTCAGGCAACTTTAAAGCAACACTGTGTTCGGCTTTAATGTCAATGTCCATGGTGTTATCGAGCATTGCAGATAGAAAAAAATGGATTAGGAACTATTCGGAAAAAAATGGATTAGGAACTGTTCGGAAAAGAATAGCGGCCTCACCAAATGTTGTGGACATTACAGAAGCAGTACGAGAAGCCCTGCAGCAAATGCACAGTGCCCAATATTCCACAGATTTAGTTATTTTTTGCACCTCTTAATTTATGACTATATTTGTACGCATTGTATTGAAAACATGAAATAACTGTAAATACATCATTTTAAGAGGGTCGCAAATCGCCCAAATATCTCCTTCCCGTGTGTCATCTGAGGGTCGAATTCCATAAATTTACAAGCCAACGGAGGTTTTCATCTACTTCAACGTATATCCAGATTTTTCCGCCATCACCGTGGCCTCGTGAGGACGATGAGGATTTTAATGAGGCGGCTGAAGAACCAACACTGCCGAGGTACTGTCGCAAGTTCGTCCTCCATGTAGGCACTGGAGTAAATTTAATCGTCAACAGTTCCTCGGGCAGTGGTTGGACTTCACTCTGAATGACCTTAGGATCGAGCAATGCCACTAGTTGGTTCGTCGGTTGCAACTTTGATCTGCTGACACTTAGCCGGCTTGTTCAATCATCCGCAACTCAGCAGAAAGATGTACTCTGTGTTCTGTATCACTGGTTCTGTGGTTGACCATATTGTCTCTAGGACCAACAGGGTTGTGCTGTACGTCTGATGCATTCGGCATCAGTCGTTGGAGAATGGAGGAGTCACTAAACACCTCAAACGGCATAGGGTTAAGACGACACCGATTTTCTTCCACAGTGAAATTCACTTTGCTCCCATGCAATTCCTTGATTTGAACCTGTCAATATCCGAATTGCAGTAACAACACTGCAAAGATTGCGGCTTTCCGTAGCCTATCAGCAATGTATGGTACGGCTAATACTACTACCTATCTACTGGTTGCAATCTCGCTAGGCAGTAGGCAGTCGACAGAAAATTAAAACCTGCAGTATCGTTCGGTTGTCAGATCAGTCGGAAAATTCTTCCAAGTCGCTTCTGATGCCTAAATTTTCTACCTGGTTCCCTTGTATACAAATGCCTTTCAATTTTACAAACTAACAGTACTTATTCAACAGTACATGCTGTTTCACTCGTTCGGAAGTCGCTGTTTAACCTAATTGTCTTCATTTGAGGGGCCTCAGCGAAAGTGACCACTTACTCTTCTGTTAGCATTAATAACAGGACATGTGAGGTAACTTTCTACATTTATTTCGAATCGTTTATTCAAATTTGAGCAGTCGATTTGCGATTAACGGCACATTTTTACTGTTGATACTGACCGTCACGGTTGAGGTATGAGGTCGACTGTTTCCCACATTTAGTCATTACACAGTAATATCGTGGAAACTTAGAGGAAAATATTGTTCTAAATTTCGTGGTCGTTAGTGGTCTATGCATTGCTAGGAGACGGTTCGGTCGTAACATTATTCAACTTGTCGGTACTGAAAATGGAAATCTGCTATTCATCAACTCAGCCACGGCCGTCAAAAATGCCGAGGCGTCCATAAGTTCCGAAGTATATTCCAGAGGAGCAGCAAACCCTACAATTGGACGAGAGTAGTGTTGTAAAAGCGTCAAGGCTGCCTGTGTGCCCCACGCACGTGTTGGGATTCAAGCTGAGTTCTGATTAGTTGCGCCTTCGGCGACCAACGACTCATTCGTCCACACACACAAGAATGAGGCTACCGCTCGTAAATGTGACAATACGTTTTGCACTTCTACTGACTCACGAGTTCTCTGTACTGCCGTTGCAGCTTGTAAGGCATACTGTCGATTTCACATGTATGTGAATACAACAAATTGCATTCGTTCTAGCTCTGATAGGCCCATGTTTTCCAACTTTGAGGCTAGTATTAGGAGTAATGTCAGTGCTCAGTCAGTCTTTACGGTCGCTGGGCTGAAGGATAGACATTCAGCCAGGGAGTTGGAAATGGGGAAGGTTATAATACAGTCTAGCGAATAGGTGGTGGTATCCACACAACATCTTCGGATGACGATTTACGGTCAGGTCGATAACAGAGACTGTCGTTAGTTGAACCACAGAATTCTGCAAACCTGTGTGTCAGGCGGTACGTGGCAGATTTCCAGAATCAGGTTCCCCCTGCTCATAGTGCACACAGTGCACAAAGTATAATGGATGTCACGAAGGTGGATGTAATACTCGGAATTAGGGACTTCGTATAGCCCTAGAAATCGTACTGGGATTGAAACCTCCCACGCAAGTAATAAGCAGAAGACCTCGCACTGGTTGCAGTAAGCAGTTCATATTCCTGAGACAAGAGGCTGAATTTGTGGATGTACAACAGTGTTAAAGAACTCATTGTCACTCATTGGCTGATCATATTGAAACATACTAAGTCACAAACTGAACGTTATTTGGTGCAACACGGAACAAAGAAATAAGCGAATAACAGAGGGCGTAACATTGAGACTGTTCGTCCAACCCTGATGTAGTATTTTCAACGCGACGTTTGGATTGGTCTCTTGTTAGAACTCCTATTATGTCGGGGTTTGGATAAGCGGTGAATTGAGTAGACTTCCATCACAGTGGACCTTAAAAATGTTCTAGGGGTTTGACTGTCGACTAGGTTATCCTTATCTTATCACCACTAGGTGGTCGCCAGAAAGGGCTTTGGAGCTCTTGGGATGATAAAAGGAGCCTTTCCTCGAATTGACAGGCATGCTTTTCAATTGCTCTACGGGGTCTATATAGGACCATTGTTCGAGTACGCATATCAAGTTGTGTACACCGGCTTGAAGAAGGACATACTCGCCATCGAGCGGGTCCAGCAGGTAGCCACCAAAATGGTCATTGGCTTGCGGCATTTCTCTTACGAGTCTCGTCTTGAAATTCTTGATCTTTATCCACTTGAATTTCGAATACTTCGCGGCGACTTAATCCTTGCGTTCTTTTTCTTCCGAACAGGACTCGTGCAACATTTCTTCACCACATTAGTTGAAAACAACAGAAGAGGTCACAAGAAGCTTTATAAGGTTCGACCTCGGACCGTCCTTAAGCAGCAGTACTTCTCTTACAGGGTTACCAACCACTGGAACTACCTTCCATTGGAGGTTGTTAGCTGTTTTTCTAGGGACCGTTTCAGAGTGTCATTAGATTCTCATTTACTTAAGAAGTTTCTGGATTAATATTTTATTCTACTTTGCTAGATTAGTAGTTTACTCTGTTCTCGGTATTCCCTGTAAACCCCTAGAGCGGTGCTACACTCTATTTTCAATGACTACCTTTTAGGTCAACAGAAAACCGCTTACATCGAAACGGACAAACTGCTGGATCCGGGTGACGGGCCTCCAACCTCGAACTTGTGAAAAAACCGCTGAAAATCGCTGCTTTTTGTAAGCTAGAAATCCTCCAAAAAATTGTGCAACGTAATTACATTCGTCACTTTTGCTAAACTCCACGGATCTGCCAAAGGTCGAATTGAACCGTTCTAATACCAGTCCGATTAACTGCTACAAGTTCACGGGACAAGTTGAGCATTATATTGAAATTAGAGTGGCAGGTGGCGATCATCGAATGCTATATCCTTTACATTATCGCCAGGAAAGAGTTCGTGAGGCCATAAGGAATGTATAATGCTGTCAACATTACCGATATACGCAGATATACTGCACGACCCTCTGGACAGCCATATCATGTAGAAATTTCTCCGATCGATGGACTATCGAGGTAGGTTTGACGTGTTTCAAATACTGTTCACAGACTGACACGATCGTTCGTGCGCATAATACCTTGTGCTGTTGCTTCCGAACAAGTGAACTACGATGCTGATGTGAAGTCTTTGAGTACATTGGAACAGACTGAAGAAAATGCCCCCAGTCTACACTTTGAATGGGTAAGAAAATCAGACCAGGTTGCTTCGCGCTGGCGCGAGCCGAGATTTTCCAAGCTCACTGAGTTTGCTTGGCAGTGCAAGAAGCTAGCACGAGACAGATTCGGTCAAATTACCTACATTAATCGTGATGCTGGTAATAGTATCCGTTGTAAATTCTCCTAAACGAAACGCTGATTCGTTCTTGCTACCGTAGTGCGCCTGACAGAATCCTGATTCTACACCCTGATAATGGTTAACGTGAAAAACCTCGATCCCGAAAAGTACAGCGACAAGACAAGACAAAAGACGCGTCCAAAAACAACAGCTTTGTTCTGCCCCAAAACGTGTGTGGCAAAGGCGACAGGTACGAAGTATTTATAGGGTGCGTAATGACCACACATTACCAAGACATCAAAAAGAACAGTTACGGGAAAAAATTTTCAGGGTCACTAATGAGCATAGCGGCATAAAACGTCTCGACCGCTTTGAACAGTTCCGCTAAGTAGGACTAAGTCACTCGATTTTTTTCTTTCTGACGACGGAGGTGGTTTGAGTTGGTAGTAGGGTGGGCACCCTAACTGTATCAATTCAAGTGTAACTAGAGAGCGGGAGCCAAGGAAGGAAATAGTAGGTACTTTGAATTTTGCTACCAAAACGTCATGTCTCATGAATTGCGGTTTGGACGGATTTGCACGCAGCCCAAAACGGTGTACAAATTCATCAAGTTTGATGCCGCTAGTAGATGGTCTAGTGTGTGCCGACGAAGCACGTTTCGTGTGCCTTAGTGGGTCGCCTAAAGCTTCGAATACTATCTTGTGTGATGAACACGGTTACCGAGGTCTACGCCGCCGTCTGCTGCGCAGCTCCACAGGCCAAACGACGCGACAGCTCTTGTACAATAACACTGGAGTCCGTACTATGACGAGCTCCAGTAGCAACTACGTACAACTTTGAGTGACTTCGGTGTGTATGTGGAAATTCTAACAGGCTTTGCCAGAACTTATGTCTCCCTTCACAGCGGTTCACATACAACCCCTGTCAAACAGTTTCATTGACAGACATCAAATTACCGCAGCCCAGTCGTGCCCAACAACCACGACACTTGGTGGCGTAATTAACCGTAGGTGTACCAGAGCAAAACTCAAGTAATTTTTGTTGTCCATGGATGAAACAGTTGGAGGTGACAAGGCGTACACCATAAAGAACTTACCGTTTGAACATGTAGCTCCCTTTGGAGATGTAAGTGAACGGTGTCAGCACCTGAGGGAAATCCAGTTCAGAGAGGTTAACCAAAGAGACCTTACATACACTGATTGGATGTGATGTCCCCGAGGAACACTGGGCACTTCGCCAAAGAGTCAGTGGGCATAAACAGCTTTTTGAGAATAAAGCCCTGTCTGGCTGGACGATTTGTGATCAAGTGGGTGGTGGTTTCAACCATGCGCTTCCGTGAACCGCACTGTTCAAGGAGATTCCTCCATTTTGAAACATCTTAGGCATCTGTGCAATCAGGAGTTTGATGATGAGACAAACGTTGCAGAATCCTATTCCCAAAAGGATAAGTTAACACTAACGATTGTTGCGAATCGCCTTCGTCTGGTTAACGGTCCCTTCGAGATTCCACTACCCTCCAATCAAATACTCGCTCAGAAACGTTTGAAATTTTACAAAGCTGCCGGGTAAGTAATGAAGAACTACACTTGAGATATACCACTCTGATACACTCCAACATTATCATAAGGTACAGCGAACAAACACTTGGGAAGGTTGAGCCTTATCGGCTTGTCAAGCGATAGTGTGTGTCATACCACCTTGTGTTTAAGCCTAAGGAACCTTGTAAAATTCATATGGTATTTGACCGCAGTGTAAGATGTCGGGCCAAAGCTCTGAACAATCAGCTGTTACATGAGCCGGACCTCACCTTTCGACTTGTTGATGTGCTCCTGAGGTTTAGAGTTTATCGGGTTGTTGTTGCAGGAGATATTGAGAAGATGTTTTTGCGTGTTCTTTTCTCTGAAGCTGAGCGTGACGCCCGGGGGTGCTTCGGTGTCCTCGAGGCAACTTGAGAAATGAACCCGGTAAATTTCGGGTGGCACTATATCCTACTGTTTCTACCTTATCCCGCTTTTGTGCAAATTTTGCCACGAAGAAAACGGCGGAGGCATTCAGGCATGTATATGAGGACAGCGTGTGCCAAGCCGTCCGTATATAATTTTATGTTGACGATCGTCTATCCTCCATGCCAGATGCATCTTTGACAATCAGATTCATACACAGCTTAATATCATTAATGTCTAGAGGAGGATTCCACCCAACAAAATGAGTGTCGACTAGCCGTGAGGTTCTTGATAGTGCCGCTGGTTTTGAGTGCGCTGCGAGTTTGAGAAGAATAAGTAGCCACAGGCTAGCGTTCGAGCATGCGTTGGGCATCAGGTGGGAAGCCGAAGCGCACCAACTTGCAAGCTTCGAACTGCCCGAAAAACCGGCCACAAGCAGAAATATCCGCTCTGCCAATTCTGGATTGTGTGACCCACTGGATTCGCTACCTCATAGTTAGTACCGGAAAAGGTATTACCGCCAGAGTTGTGCCGCGAAAAGCTGGAGTAAGACGACCCACCCAACAAAGAAGATATCTCAACGTGACACGACTGGCTGAAACATTTAAAAGAACTCAGTGAGATGCGGATTTCCAGGTGCGCTAGACACAATGGGCTCGTGAAAAGTGAATTCGATTTGCATGTATTTTTTGACTCATCTAAACGGGAATACAATGCGGCTGCCTGCGTGTTCTCCGAAGACAACGGTGAACGTTTCTGTGCACTGTTGTTTACGAAATTTCGGGCGGCGCCACTTAGATCGACTTTCATTCCTTGGCTGGAGTTAACCGCAGTCGTACTTGCCCTTTGTGTGGTTCGAGCGATATGCTCGTTTATTAACTTTTGTTCCAAAGACGTGACATTTTGAACAGATTCGATGATGATATATTACATCAACAACGCTGTCATACGGAGTGACATTTCGTACATTCTGATCACACATGGACATGTAACTAATTTTAAACGAGTCAAAATTCCACAGAGCTGGTAGTCAGCATTCCCACAATTTTGATTTTTCATTTTTGGTGTCTGTTCGTTTAATCGCTTAAGCCATGGCTTCCGCTCTGTGGAATTTTGACTCGTTCAAAATTAGTTACATGTCCATGTGTGATCAGAATGTACGAAATGTTACTCCGGAGAACATCACATGAATTGCGTCTTCTCATTGTTTTATTCAAGTTCATCAAGGGAACAAACTGTTTCAAACGCTGTCATACGTTTCAGAACGTTCGTCGCAAGTAAACTGTCATACATCCTTGATGTTTCTGACCCACGGCGGTGGAGGCATGTACGACCATGTGATTATCCCGCGGTTAATGCATAATGTGGGATGAAGAGTTTGCAGTATGCACGGGAGTGGCCGCGTAATCCAGAGTGCCTCAGGCAAACGCCGGATGTGTGGACCAGCATATTTAGACCCACGGAACATTCGGAAGGTGTTGAGTTAAAAATGCTGCAATGCAGTTAACTTTTATGAGCGAGTCGAACGGACTACTACTAGTCCCTTACAGGTATTCTGAGTGGCAAAAACTGTTGAAAGCCATCGCCTGTTAGAATCGGTTCAAACCTTATTGGGCTTCAATGACTGCCAATGATCAACCGGGCCCAGTTAACATAATACTGTCCGGAGCCTACTGAATTACAATCATTCGAAGTAGATGTTATGCGGCTAATATAGCTAACAGCCTTTTCCGGTGAAGTGCGAACTTTGTCTGACTCGTGTGTTCATGGGAAGAGGGAAACATTGAATGGGGGCCACCCTTATAAATTGTGTCCCGTTGTAATTGACGGTCTTCCCTGAACGGGTGAGAGATTACTCACTTCGGCTCTAGAATTTGACCCAAAATTTCCTGTCTTATTGTTTATATCAAACGGTGTGACAGAAATTCTTATTTGTCGCTTTCCTTGGAAAGAAGGGCATACTGAGTAGGCTGATGCACTCACGTCAATTCATTAGCGGTTTCGGATTCTACATGGTGTTGTAAATATCTACATTGAATATGACAACGTTTGGGCTAGACGGTGCCAATGTCGTTCGCACGGCGGAAACATTCGAAAGCACTTAGACTCAATGTGTACCATACGGTTGTCATATTTGTTGGAAAATTCTTCACAGACGTTTATGACACCCAAAGTTCCCGGTGTGCCTCGTTGTATATAGCTCCTTCTCAATTTGGCAATCTGGCCTTACGTACTCACTTGTACTGTTCCGGATTCTGCATGATGTCGCGGTGGTTACAGGTGTCATACGCTGGTGTATATTTCGCCAACGCCAGATTATGGCTGCTGTTAGGCAGTTCATGGTTTCACTTCTTTCTCTGATGACAACCTTGTTGGCATCCATTCTCACACGTTGGTTTGGACTATTTCAGTCCGATCGAAGTGGAAAGTTGAGAGGAGGTAGGTTTGTATACTTACGTGCTTGAAATCTAGATTAATCCACCCAGATGTTGCATATTTCATGTGCACCACCTTTTTTCTCATACTATTGGTTCGGTTTATCAGGTGGAAGGGAAAACCGACTGACATTCATTCGGACAACGGCTCAAATGTTTTGGGTGCTGACAAAGTGTTTCAAAGTTGGGATGGGAAGCTACACAAGAATGGTGTAGATGATAGCCTACTACGAAGAGGTATCACGTAGCATTACAATCCATTATATGCCAGTCACAGAGGTGGAGTCTGAGAAAGGCCGACAAGATCTGTCCCACGAACTCTGAATGCAGACTGCGTAGAGCTGACTCCTGACGATGAGACAGTCGACTTTAGTGGGTGACGTAGAACAAATCTTCAACAATCTCTCGATCAAAGCATTGATGTATGGTGATATTTATTTTGAATCGTCGTCGTCGAATGATCCGTTACTCCATAGGAGGAATCTCTGATTGAAAGTTGAGTAAACCCCGACAAAAGGCAGACTATACGATGGGACCGAGTCAAATAATCAGTATGGGTATTTTAGGGAAAGCGAATAATGGAATATATTCACACTCTATAAGCCCCAAAATAGTATTCAACTCAACAGCGCAAATTTCAGATAGGCTATTTCGTGCTAATGATAACAGATGCGACTCCGAAAAACCTAATTCCAAAAATCCGCCACGTACCGCCTGACACACAGGTTTGCAGAATTCTGTGGTTCAACTAACGACAGTCTCTGTTATCGACCTGACCGTAAATCGTCATCCGAAGATGTTGTGTGGATACCACCACCTATTCGCTAGACTGTATTATAACCTTCCCCATTTCCAACTCCCTGGCTGAATGTCTATCCTTCAGCCCAGCGACCGTAAAGACTGACTGAGCACTGACATTACTCCTAATACTAGCCTCAAAGTTGGAAAACATGGGCCTATCAGAGCTAGAACGAATGCAATTTGTTGTATTCACATACATGTGAAATCGACAGTATGCCTTACAAGCTGCAACGGCAGTACAGAGAACTCGTGAGTCAGTAGAAGTGCAAAACGTATTGTCACATTTACGAGCGGTAGCCTCATTCTTGTGTGTGTGGACGAATGAGTCGTTGGTCGCCGAAGGCGCAACTAATCAGAACTCAGCTTGAATCCCAACACGTGCGTGGGGCACACAGGCAGCCTTGACGCTTTTACAACACCACTCTCGTCCAATTGTAGGGTTTGCTGCTCCTCTGGAATATACTTCGGAACTTATGGACGCCTCGGCATTTTTGACGGCCGTGGCTGAGTTGATGAACAGCAGATTTCCATTTTCAGTACCGACAAGTTGAATAATGTTACGACCGAACCGTCTCCGGACAACGTGTATACAAATAACGATTATCGAATTCGATACAAGACTTAATGGAATATTCCAGGTTATTATTTTGTGGTGATAACAGTAGTGGTATAATTCACAACATATCTGTGAGAACCACGCTCAGGTTGCGCGATGGGCGCGCATGGTGTAAGGCCATACAGATTAATAATAGTAGCACGATGTGCCAATTATGTAAACACACTGGAGGAAGAGGCATAAATATGGAGAAAAATTCTGGTTCATGATAAAAAAATTTGACGCGCATTCTTCTAAAAGTGTAGTCGTCTTATTTCCCGTAGTTTAATTTCAAAACACCCGTGTTATTTCATTAATTTACACTTTACCTACTGGTCTATGACCTAGCAGTCAAGGCGATGCCAGAAAAAGATGAGGTGAGGATGGCGGAAATTAGAAATTAGGGGATTTCGTCAATAGATGACACCAGGAAAATGCGTAAATACTGTCGGGTAGAGGGGACACAGCAATTCTCGGAGTTTTTTCGGAAAATTGGACGAACTTCTGAAAAGGACTTCTTTGGTCGATCGAAGGCGGCAGAATGTTGCAAATCTCGTAAATCATCCACTTAATACGGGCTTCTGTGTTTACCGAGATTGTGGATTGTTTTCTCGCGCAAGATGCATTTGTGGATTCAATAATTAAACGCAAAATTGATTCGTAAGTGAGAGAATGTAAAATGATCTTGTGGACTACGTCAAATTATGGAATAGGTAAAACTTTCGGCAAAAACATTTGCAGTAAACCAATAATTTCCAGTTAGTTAGTATGAATTATTCTACCCGAAAAAAGTTGTTATCCTACAGCACAAAATTGGTCTACTAACAGCCTTTTCTAACAAATGATTACTACCTAGTTTTGCTATCAATTTGTTCCATACAGCCGACGTGTAGATCGGGATAAATGGCTAGTAACACAAAAAGATTGTTAGGCGGTTTACTGTGCCCTAGCCTGCCCAACCGTCCTTTGAGTATCCCCGAACGGTACCCTGAACGTTCCCTGACTTTCCCTTCAGCGTCCTACGACAGTCTTGGCTGTACACTTTCAGGTCTGTCACAGGACGCCCAATGAAAATCTATCCTGAATTTCCATATAATATTGTAATTAGTTTCTCTGTTTTCTATTAATTACTTTCGTTTTGTCGGACGTTTACCGCGCACGAAAAGTGATAAATAAACCTCCTATGGCTTAACTACCATTACTTTTCCATGGGAATACTCGAATGTTCACTAACTGTTCATGGTAGGCATACAACCATGCAATGAGGTGGCTAAACTAAAAGGCTAACAACGCTATTTTAGACTCTCCAAAATTGATGATTTCATTAACAGCAGTTTCGGTATTCACCCTCTACACTTTTGAATATCCCAACTCACTTGGCTAACTGCCAAAGAAAAATCCACGTTAGAAGGAAAAAGTATAATGTCCTTTTACAATATTATCCATTAGCATATCCACATATTCCACCACTAAAGCTGCCCGCTAGAACAGTCAAATACAGTTCACCGGCAACACAATTAGTTGCATAGCGTCCACGAAAAACCAAAAGAGAAAGGAATGGAATGAAGAATTTGATGCAAGACGAAGTTGCGAGGGTGGGTTGGAGATGGCACACCTCCGTAACTACTCAGGGTAGAGCAAAAGTGAAAAGCAACAACCTTACAACATTCCTTCAGGGCACTTCAATAATGCCACGCATATCTACTGGTTCATATCGAGTAACCTAAATATGCTTTCCTGAGCTGGTGCGGGATTCAAACGCCAGTCCCGCCCGAGGGCACGTCACATGTTGATTCCATGTGGATTTCACAGTCCCCCCAGAAGCTAACTCCCGGAAGAATGGAATTAAGATCTTAAAGTAAGTTTTGAATGTACCTCGTTAAAAAGTTAACATTGACGAAGGAAAGCTTTCGATAAAAAACACGAATCCTAATTACCTATTGACTGTCAGAGAACTTCAACTACAACTTCAATTTTGAGGAAGCATTGGTTGACGGGAACAATCGTGTGGCAGAGTGGGTGTACAATGCGACCGTACAATGTTTCCGCTAGGAGCAGCATAACAGCGTTAAACGCATGTAGAGTCTGAGTGCCCTTTTCTTCGACCTGTGTAAAAAATTGTTTGTGGCATGCTACAGGAACGGCGTAGTACAAAACGGCAGTGGTAGTTGAGCATATTAATCAAAAGATGAAGCTACTGACTGAGTTTCAAGAATGAGAAATGTTGAAATGTTTCAATCATTGTTTCAGGCAGTAGGGTACTTTTGGAATCCATAGCATCTAAAAGTTGTAACTTCTTAACAAAAAGGGCACTTTGAAGGTTTAAGGGTAATTTCAAACTAAGATAAACGTTCGAACCACAAATGGAGGTGCCGTTCGTATTCGAGGCGATTTGGACTGACACTCGTCAAGGTAACCGCGAATAAAATAAAAGCCACCTGTGGCTTAGTCCATGAGGCGTTGGCTTGGAGAGTGTTGCATGGACCAAATGACATTGGGAGGGATTTAGGATAACCAATAACAGTTATTTTGTTGTTCATGGAATACTATTGGGGGCTGCAGGAATATGAGGGTATGGTTACACTAGGTTAAGTTGTACAAAAACATTGTCGGAATCCAGGACGAGGGAAAAATTGTTGATGACTGCCAGGAATTGTGACGTCGGTGGTTGTACAAATGTCGCTTCATCTTACCAACGGTCTGAGATTTTGATAACCGCATTTGATCAGGCTGACCAACAACGATTGTATGACCAGATCAAGTCTAGTTGAAACGTGTGATCAAATTCCGCTTTAGCAGTCTTTAGCTTCAACGGAGACGGTCGGAGCGGTCGGGCGGTTGTGGGGCCGACTGTAGTGACGACTGCGGAATGTTTCACCTTGAACTTCCTTCGGACTATACAAGGACGTCGGATTTGCGGGAAACTTTGGAGTGACAGAGAAAACCGGGGTGTGGCTTCAGGCACGAAGGAACGCGAACCACAAGAGTTAACTTCGGCCCGTATGTGGTGCACTGAAAACAACGCTGTGTGACTCAAAAAACGTTTAGTTACCATTGGCGCTAAGTCTGGGAAATGGCGAGAAAGCAGCATCCGTAATTGTATTTTGGATATCCGCAACAACATTTTGGATATTCAACAAGGCTTACATATTCAGACCAGGTCAGTTGCGGGTGGGGTGCGTTACACGTTCATATCTGGCCCCCTCTACACGCTTGCAGCGAAAGCTCCGAACGTCTAGCGGCCCTCTGAGCTACGCTTAGTCTATCCGCAACGTCCGTCGATAGGCTGAATCTAGAATAGTCGCGTCTGTAATTCAGCAAACGTCTAACTTCTGGGCCGCTGAGCAACGGATTCGGGCCCAGAGAGAAGACGGTCGTAAAGGTGCGTTTCTAATTAGCAGGTAGCTAAGGTAGAAGAAAATTATTAAAAACTCAGTGGAGGAATATAACAGCAAACCTACACAATGAATCCACAAAATATACCAGTTCCGAGATTAATCGTTCACGTGAATACGACCAAATGCAACAGTCACTTAATGGCGGAGTGATCAGATGCAAATGAAACCAGGGTACTTATAAACAAGGGTCCATCGGTGAGAAATGAGAAAGAAGTAGCCAAGCGAGAACGAGTATTCACAAGTAACGAAACCACAACTTAGCAATGCATCAAGACCAACGTTATGGAAGAAAAGGTTTGCCGAATTGTCATGTCAGTCTTTGACGAAAGCTCGTAATCTCTACCAAGAAGATTTCGAATGTAAGCAGAGGGATCGACAAGAATGGAATAACTAATGTCAGGGTTCGTGGTCACACG
>JTDE01006321.1:2968-13436 GCA_014338405.1 Paragonimus skrjabini miyazakii
AAATACCAACATGGAAGCATACTGAACATAAAATTCAGATATGTCACTAACTCGCAAACGTGGTGGCATAGCTTTTATTGGAACTTGCTTTAACACTTAGCATAAAATGCAATGCGAGCTCAACGTGGTCGGAAATTGCAAATTCCTTTGTGTCTCCCAGGCCACGCTGGATCGAGCGGTTTCGCGAAGGGTAGTATGTATTCCACCATGAAACTTCCGACGGAAGCAGCTTCAGAAAACGTAATCAATTGCAAAGGCCAATATGATGACTTTATCAAAAAATAGGCAGAACACTTTTATCAACAACAGTGCAAATATGAACTATCCTTAGGTATATCCGGTTTTTCTCATTTCAACATAACTTGGCTTCATTGAAGTCTCCAAGACAGAACGAAAATATAATAATCTCTAAAACTGACAAAGGTGCTGGAATTGTTCTCTTAAATAAAGCCGATAACGTGATTAAAATGAATGTATTATTGGAAAATAAGACCAAATTTGTTAGCGTACACACCGAGAAAGACAAAACGACAGTTATTGAGGAGTCACTACCAAAAAAAGTAAATGTATGAAGCAGAAGGGCCTGATTGATGATAAAACTTTGAAAGAAATACACCAATTGACACTGTAATTCCTAGACTCTAAGGGTTACCCAAGGTAAAAAAATAGTGTGCCACTACGATCGATTTTAGATGTGCGCAATTCTCCGTACCACGCAACGGCAAAATGGCTTGTCACGCTGTTAGAGCCAGTTAGGAAAAAGCTCGCCATTTATAGCTTGAGGGATTCTTTCGAATTTGTTGAAGTATTGAAGCAGCTGAATGTATTAGGCAAGCGTTTATTCTCACTTGAGTCACATTTCTCTTCACCAATATCCCACTCAATGAAACGATTGAGTTTCTCGGACAAAATATTGAAAGTAGTAATATCAACGCGGGAATACCAGTAAAAGAACTGAAGCAGTTACTATATAGACGCCCGTAAAACGTTCAGTTTAAGTTATCCGGCAAGATATACCGTCAAAAGAACGGGGTAGCAATGGGGTCACCAATAGTCCCATTGTTGGCTGATATTTTTATGGCAAAACTAGAGTGTAGATCATTAGCTGATCAAATAAAATCTGTTACCCTTTACAAGCGTTATGTTGACGACATCATCTGTTCGGCAGATGAATTTAAAAGCCTCAGCGAGAGGCTGATTCACTTCAACTCTGTGCATAAGAATATTCACTTTACCCCAGAACCCGAATCACCCGCATGTATAGCGTTCTTAGATGTATTCATGTCTCGTCGCGAAGATGAGCACGATACAACTGAAGGTGTATCGTAAAGCAACTTGGACGGGCCAGCATACAAACTTCAATAGTTTTGTACCACTAAGACAAAAGAGAAACCTAATTCGATGTCTGGTAGATAAGGCCACGAAAATATGCTCCAGCGACAGCACCGAAGAAGAAAGACAGTTTATATTAAATACACCCGTTGAAAATGGCTAGCAGGAGCAATTTACTCATAAAAATATGCTAATAAGCGCTAACACAGATAAACCACAAACTGCAGGCAAAACTTCTGTTTATATTTCCCTGCCCTTCAAGGGTGATACTATCGCTGAAACCGTGACCAAGAAGCTTAATATATTAATCAATAAAACGTATCTTGCAGCTAAACTACGTATTCAGTTTACCTCCACACTAGTATTGTGGTCTCAGTTGAAAGATATATTGCCTGTTCATGCCGCCTCTTTTTGTGTTTACCGTTTTGTCTGTTCCTGTGGAGCAAGCTACGTAGGCCGCACAACAAGGCGATTATCCGAACGCATTCGGGAGCACCAACCGGTGTGGCTGACGCGAGGATCGATGAGGCCCTGTTCGCCTGCAATCGCTATGCATTTGATCGAGTCCAACCACCTGATCAATCGGACCGAATTGTTCAGGCCAATCTACCGAATATGTGAGATACAATCGAAACAGGTCAAAGGTCATATGCTATCAATTGCAGAGGCGATTGCAATTCGCCTATACTCACCATCACAATGCGCTCAAAAACGGCTAGTCAAAACGTTGAACCTTCCATGGCCGTGCACGCAAACCCAGGATAGAATGATTACATAGATGTGACGTATCTCTCGCAGATTTCGTACAACTCACGTGGTCAGCGTTATGTAACTAAGTCTCATGACTCAAACCAGACAGAACTTATTGATTGACATCCTTCACTTCAGTATTACGTTATCTACCGCCCCCACATCGAACCCATATAAATGTGTTGTATTTAGCCTAATGAGAAAACACCGAAAACGAGCTTGTTTGCTACGCGTTTCTTCTCATGACTAAACTAAGTAAATTCACAGTATTGATAATTATTATACTCGAAAACATCCGTATATTCGTTCTGAAATGTGCATTTTAATACTTAACAAAAATTCGAAAATCTCTTTTCGCGTCCAAATGGCCATTTTCAACTCGTTTCGGCTTTCAGTCAACATATCGGTGAACTGAACGACTGCCGTCAGCTGGCTTATTCACACGGTGTTTTTCCATTAGGCCTGGTTAATCCCTACTGTTTTTGTGTAGACGAAAACAGGGGTATTCTGACGTTGTTCTATGGTTTTTGGCACGTTTTTACTGTTGATAGTGACCGTCACAGCTCATGTATGCAACATTTAATTGCTCACAAAATAGTACCGCAGAAACTTCGATCAAAATCTTATTACGAATATGGCGGTTGTTATTCTTCTACGCGTTGTTGGAATACGGTTCGGTCATGAAATCAAGCTATGAATGTTCGACAGTTGTATTAGTATAACCTATTGTTAGGCTAACTCCCATCTCAAGCCGGTTCTAATAAAGATAGATTTGCGGGAGAACGTTTCGCAATTTTTGTCGAGCTTCTTCAATGTGGTTGCAAACGTGAGTGATGCAGATAAAACACTGCCGCCACTCAAACGACTTCCAGGGTAGTTCGATCCCTCTTGTTTTAAGTTCTTCTGTGATAGTACCTGTCGGCAGCACCTCGAACATGGATCTGCTATTTGACTTCCGTTTCTTCAAGAGTGATTAAAGCGCCACGTGTGTGCTCAACGGTAGTAGCTTTGGGACCAGGCCCTCTCGTCAACAACAAACTTCTAGCGGTTGTTCGAGCAAAGCTTATTCTACTCGCAACGTGTGTCCATAGGTTGGATCTGGAATAATCGCGTCTGTCGGCAATGAGCCTTCATAAATTAGGAGTCCACTGAGTGGCCGATTCGGATCCAAAAGGGAAGACGGTCGTATTGGTGAGTTTCTTATTGGTAAGGTGCTCAATAATGAATCAACCAAATCTACAAGTTCCGAGACTGGCGCAGTGAAGATGAGCGATCGTAATAAACTACCCACACCATGGCTATCCAGTAGTAGGACCAGAGCATATATTTTGAAATCAAACAGGCTGCGGGAAAAATGCAGGATGAGACGTCGGAGTGCAGCACTGCAGAAAATGGTCTTTGCTACGTAAAGGAACTGAGCAATGGCGTCTGTGACACCAGAGGCGATCTGGGACCAAGTACAGCGTGCAAATGTGTGGCTTGTTTGTAGTTCCGTTTAAACACTTGACCCATGTTTTGTTTTCTCAAATAAACAACCCTTGTGCCGTCCGTGTTCGTGGCTCACGACACTAGTAGTTCATGTGAATACGATCGAATGCAGAAGTCACGTAGTGGCGGAGCGGTCAAGCTCAAATAAAACCAAGCTACGTGTAAGCATAGATCCGGCAATGGGAAGTGAGGGAAACAAACTGCGCGAGAGCAAACTTTCACACGTAAACGATAGTAAGATTCTGTAGTACACCAAGGTTAACGTTCGTGGGAGAAATGACTTGACAAAAGTGTGGTTCGAATAGACAAGCTAGCCACTGCAAGAAATGCTTGTGGTAACTACCAAGAAGATAACCAATGTGATAATAAAGATCATCGAGTGGGGAATAAATAAAGATGGAGAATGTGGTCGCCAACTTTTATAAAACACATTACAATCGTCAAACACTAAACACTAGCAGCTACTTTAACACCTATAACTCGCGTTATATGGAAGCGAATAGTTAGTCCCTAAATTTTTTTCGGACCAGAAGTGACCAGATCCTCGACGTTTTGACTGTCAAAACTCCTAATTATCCGTGCAAATCATCGTTTAGTATGGTCAGAACGAGTTGTTTCCGTGACAAATCTCTTGAACTTGATATACAGCATAGCTGACTGGGGTGCAGACACCTATCTCCCACTCTCTTTCTGCAAGGAATGGAGTGTTCTTCGAGAGCATGCAATCTCTGTCAATTCTTTTTTAATTTTAAAAGTAGTTCTGATCATCTTATATCTTAGTAATAATAAGTATGATAATAACAATAATGGTATATTTCTCAACGCATCTGTGAGAAACACGCTCAGATGAGCGTGATTGGTATACACATTGAAAAGCGAATCGCATACCGTGCATAAGATTGTTAATTGTACAATACACCAATCGTGAAAATAAAGTAACAAAACAAACATAATAGGAGAGAAAACTTTCAGTTTATAAAGAAGCAGTTGAAAAACTTGCTTCAAAAAAGGTAGTTCTCAAAAGTTTCATTGTTCGATAAAAAATGCTGGGTAGTACATCAGTTCTCGATTTACAAGATTAACATTTGTCTTATGGTCGAGGTCATGCTAAGAAGAGGAATTTTGAGGATGGAGAAAATGGACAGGCGAAAAATTTAGTCGTTATTTGATGTAGACGGTCCAGGAAAAATATATAGAAACGTTTGCCAAAATGAAGAAAGACAGGAGGGCCCAAATGTTTGTGGAGAAATGGACGATCTTCCGATGTGGACTAAGTTATCTCCTCTAAATCGGCGGAATTTCGCAGACCTCGTGAACTGTCCAACTAGTTCGGGATTTCCATTGTCCGGACATTGTGAAATGTTGTGTTGTGTTAGATTCAATTGTAGAATCAGGAATGAAAAACAGAATTACGTGATGAGCAGGAGAGTGCAAAATGATCATGTGAAGTATGACGAATAATAGAATATGTTATTTTCTGGCCAAACCTTCCATATAAAATTTATAATTTTGTGTTAGCTGATGAAAAGTATATCTCTAGCAAACACTTATTATGGCGTAAGAGATTGATTCACAGCGTTTACTAGTAGATGACTACATCCGAATTCCGATATCAATTTGGCATACGCGGCCGATATATAGAATGGAAAAAATGTTTAGCAACACGAGGGGATTTCAAGGTTGTCTATTACGATAGGAAGAAGCACAAACTTATATGGAATCACGTGAGGCGGACAGGTTAACTTATATATATATTCCAAACAGTTTTACCGTGCACAGCTAGTGCATAGTGATTGATAACTATACACATCTGGTTATCATTAGGTATGAAGTAAGAGTATACCAGAATGATTTGGTTATTACTTACAGGGGTGTTGTTAATGTTGCCATGTGTTGACTATAGTTTTGTCGTTCGGCTGCAAGTTTTGAACGTAACTGTGTACAACACTTATCCTGCTGGAGTAATAGTAAGCTTCGAAATTGAGAAATACCTGGAATGGTGAAGTTGATGACTTTGATCAGTTTGAAGTATACGTGGCGTTATATCATGTGATATAGGTTTACCCTCAGACGTTATTAGATTAGATCAGATTTATAGATGTTAGTGAGTCAGTTTTCAAAGATATCGTCTTCAGGCAGGCAGAGTTTGAAAATAGAGACGACGTTCGTTAATGTTGGAAAAGTTTCTAAGCTTCGTTCGAATTGGTGTATTTTCTCGCTGGC
The DNA here is from genome assembly GCA_014338405.1 of Paragonimus skrjabini miyazakii. NCBI lineage: Eukaryota > Metazoa > Platyhelminthes > Trematoda > Plagiorchiida > Troglotrematidae > Paragonimus > Paragonimus skrjabini miyazakii. Next base: position 8,762 of record JTDE01006321.1, read on the forward strand.
CCTAATAGCATGTGGGTGTTTGTTCCAAATGTATGTATCTTTCAACAGGAAAATGTTGAACGCAGATTTACGAGCTTTAAGAGCTGTCAGAGTGAACTGTTTGTTCCTGAGCTAGGCTGAAAGTGAATCGCGAAACTGACAGTGAATTCACTGCCATAAACTAGATTATACATGATTCCAAGGTTCAGCTTGAGACGCCGTAGCCGAAGAAGATCCAGTGCAAGCATCTGGTAGCGTTCTGTGTGATTCAGGGAAGACGGATAGCCCACTAAACCTTTCATGAATGCACGTTGGGGACTTTCCAGAACTAGCCTATCAGACTTGCGCAGGTGACTACATATGAACGTGCAGTACTCACGTTGGGGTCGTACGCACAGTTTATAAACGTGTAGTCGAGTTACAGGAATAAAAATTGAGTGCTTAATGCAACCAATCGTTCGTCTAGTCTTAGCTACTAGAAAAGATATATGTTCAGCGAAATTGAATGAGTTTGAGTAACGTATACCCAGGTCACGGACTAAGTTGGCTGTTGAAATACCATGACCATTCAACTTTATAAAGTCCTCTGGTATGACAACCGTGTGCGACGATGGTGGATTCATTGGCTGAGAATTTCATCAGCCAAGTTTGACACCAGGACTCTAATAACATGAAGTCCGGTCGTACATTTCCAAAACAAAAATTTGGAACTCCAGGTGGAAAAATGTGAACAAGTTTGATTTTATCTGCGTACAGGAATAGTCTGCCATGCTTGAGAACTTTACATATATCATTTATATACATAAGAAAGAGTAACGGTCCCAGGACGCTTCCTTGAATCGCTCCACTGGTGACTGATCTGGGTGTTGAGCTGTTATCTTCTGTTTTCACTGTTCGTGTGCGGTGTTTAAGGTATGAAGCAAACCAGCTGAGCAATGGGTCACGTATGTCGAAAGATGCCATTTTAATCAGACGACGCTTATGAGGCACACGATCAAAAGCTTCTTGCATATCCGAAAGCATAATAAGACTTGCTTTCCATGAATCAACAGATTTTGTAACGCGATTAAAGAATTCCTGCTGACACGACATACACGAGTGTTCGCTAAGGAACCCACGTTGGGAGTGGTTTATATGATTTTGTGATAATAAGAATTCAACCATGCGACATTGTATCATACTTTCCAACACTCTAGAACAAATTGAAGTATGGCTAATGGGGCGATTATTGTTGGTGTCTTGTCACGAGCCACCTTTATTACAGGGCAGAATTATAGAATTTTTCCATTGGAGAAGAAAGGCGCCTAATGTTGAAGAAAATGTATGAATTGTAAGCAAAAGGAGAGGAATGTCACCCACTCCGTGTTCGAGAGCAGCAGGATGAATACTCTCAGGACCAGGAAGATGAAAGTGTTTGATAGTGCTAACTGAGAACGTCTTTTTGCAGCATCAACAGGAACGTGGCTTAGGAACGTGTTTGCATTTACAGGGGGAGATGGGGGCAATATATTTTCTTTCAATGTTGAAGAAAGCAGCAAAATATGAATTGAAGGCATCACAGGTTGTTACAGGATCATCTACGGTAGTTTTGTTCTGTAGTGTAACTATTGAGATAATAGGGTCTCTTGTACAGTTCCTGCGTTTCAATAACTGCATCAACTCAAAACTCTTCTCCTTGATGTTAAGTGCACGTTTTTCCTCATTTAAATGGAGCATTTTGGCTCTATATTCTAAAAAGTGTCAAACATTTTATACATTTGAATAATAGGGGAGAATTCATGCTTTTCGGTGCCGTGATTTGAGACTGTGAGCTTGCATTGCTCCTTCGGAGTGAGAATCTACCTTTTATCACACATATTACACGTTTTGATCTTGCCGGGGCTGCGATATTCATGTTCATCAAACACTTCGGTTACAGTACTGGGGTCAGAGGTCAGAAAGAATGTGTTCCACTCCAAGGATCTCAACAGAGTGATGAACATGCTCCAACCAATGAATTTTACCTGGCGGTAACATGTGACGTTCGACATTTTTACAACTTTCCGGTCAAACATGAAGTTGACCACGTTGTTATCATTTCCTGGAAACCGTTCTAGGACGGATACTGTAGCAGAAGAGATGCCTCTTGTAAAAATAAGTATGGTGGGTGCTAAAGCCTGCTGGCGCAATCCAGTTATTTGGACACATGCGAGCAACTCTTCTTGAGTTGCAGGGGTTGTGAAAGAGGTCCAAGAGATATTGGGTATATTGAAATCTCCGCCAATTATTTTGTATTGTGTAGGCAATGTTGATACCTAATTTAGTCCATTAATAAGGTTAGTCATTTCGTCAAGGGTGACGTTAGGTGGTCTGTTGACGCATCCTGTGAGTAGATCACAGGAATCGATTGAAACTGACAACCATAATGAGTCGCCAATCCTATCAAGACACGGCTCATCAAGTATGGTTGCAGAATACTGTCCACTTAAGTAAATTAAACATTCACCGCCACGTCCTGCAACTCGAATTTTATGAAACATATGATAACCTAAAACACTTAGTTGTGTGTTTGAAGTCTCAGGGGCACACTGAGCTTCTGTAACCAGAATGATGTAAGGATTATATATGAAAATGAAAGATCTGAAAATATGCTCTTATTGACCAGTGGGCGTGCATTCAAAAGCAATGAACTTAGTACATTTTCCTTATTCGACGCCATTTTTAGACCTTCAGAAATGTTCAAAACAAAAGGGTCTTCGTTATTCAAAGACTTTGGTGACGTCGCTTGATCAGATGCGGTTATAGTGAGCGCATCGATGACTAATGGAATGTCGCTTGCGTCTGATTCCATGACAGAAAGCGTTGGAAATATGTCGGTAAGGTGTGCTTGATCAACGGGGATATGGGAGGTGGACTGGGCAGGAGAGGGTTGATCGGTGTGTGACCCGCTAAAAACGAGCAAAGTTGAAACGGATTGGTCATACCCACATGCACGCTGTCAGCGAAGAGATCGCGGGTTGCGTTTAGGTGGTCATTCATAGTATGGGGGCTGTTCGTATTAAAAAAGACGTTACGCACGAGGCAAGCAACTCTGATGGTAATAATGGGGTCCTGGTTTGGTTTTGCTTTGAAAGATATCACGTAAGAGATTGCTATTGTTGGGAAGGGACCTAAGATTAGGGGTTGGTAATAGATACATCCTTCCTTTCACTGGGTATGGGTCAGGATTTAAATGCTTATTTTTCCCCTTGTAATGTGGAGGAGATAAACACGAGCAACTCGTACGATAGCGAATTGAGGAAGGTTTTGTTAAAACCGATGTTCCACTGGTGGCCAGTTGTTGGGTTCCTTTGGGATAAGTTAAAGTTGGAATGTCGGCGTGTATCTAACTAGTAGATGGTCGGAGCCCAACTTTGTCTGATACTGCTACCACGTAGACAGGTTGAAATCCAGACCTCCCATTTGGTTCAATATGGGTACAGTAATTTACATGCTGTTGTTTGCTAGTTGACTCCTCGACAGGGGCCGCCATTTCGTAAGGCAGGTTATCGGAACTGTCAAGATCCACTGTTAGATTAATCAATTAAGCGATTATGTTTTCCTCTGTTATGTCGTTGGTGTTTTCAAGAGGAACCTTGACATCCTCACGTGATGCAGGAAAACAAAGCTACACACTTAGCTGGACCCGATTCATTATCCTTGGACATCATTGCACTTTGTTTGAATGCGTCCTGGGTCACACGCTTGCAGGCGACAGTGTTGCACAATGGTCTATTTTGACACTTCCTTTCAAATTGAGTTCTAACCTGCATAACTCTTATTATTTTAAGGGAGGTTATGGACTTGATAAGATTCTGACGTTGGACGAACTGTCCCGCAATTGGTTCGCTCTGGAATTTGAACAAAAGTGGGCAGCAGACATTTTGAGTCTTCTTACGAGGATGAATGCGGGTGTGTAATGTTGGGTCTATATTAGTAATCCTCGTAAGTAGCTTTTCAATGCCATCCAGGTGAAGCTTATCTGACACATCGAATACGATGGCAATAGATGAGCAACGCGTCCGTTTCGTGATTTCTGTTGTCAACGTGTTGAGAATCATGCTTGCGCTCTCTATGTTATCCATCTTGAGATTTTCCGATGGTTTCAAGAAGTAAGATAGAGAGATAAGATTCTTTTTTAGAAAATCAAATACAGCATGGCTTGTTTTAGTTGGACAAGCTCAGCTTCCAGCTGAGGTTCCTTACCGAATAGCTCAGTCAATACACTGTCTATGGAGATTGAACAGTTCTTAGTTTGGAGGGTACTGGCGGGAACCACCAATTTCTCTTCACTCCCTTTGAAGGCAGCATCTTTGGAAGGACCTGTGTAAGTTCTGGACCTACAATATTTATCTTTAGATTGTTCAATATCAACTTCAGAGCTAGAACAAGTGGTTTTGACATCAGTCGATCTTGTTTGACGACCGGTTTTGGTCATCATAATTCGTTATATAAGAATATTGTTTGGACGGACGCAGATGTAGACAAAATGTCAGCAGAATCTATGGTAATAAAATTGTCAAAAATAAAAATATGTGAAACTTCAAATTATATATCCACGCAGTAATTACTTGCTCTTTTCGAATCGTGCGCTTTTGTTTGTTCATGCACTGTCGTGATTAGACCTTGATTTTGAGCACATTACTACAGAAATGTCAAAATCCGCCACTTTTTGTTT
>JTDE01006321.1:16984-32010 GCA_014338405.1 Paragonimus skrjabini miyazakii
GTAGCATACAACCAGAAGAGCAGACGAGATTGTGTCCAAATTTGAATTGCGCAACACGCAGCGGTACTAGAATAACCAAAAAAGATAGAGGTACAAAGGTGTGACAGAGTTAATTTTGAATGCAACTGTCCTCTTTGTTTGTCTGACTGTCTGTTAACTCAGGGTCCTCGTGCACGACATTGACGTAGCGGTCACTTCAACTTGAATCCGTGCGTGTTCACTAGTTCCGATCGCACGTTACACAACTCCCGCCTACGCTGAACACCGTCCCCGGTGCCTCACCTACGTCTAACACATTCGGAACTTCGACTTCCAAACCGACCTCGGTAACGTCCGATGGTGGGTCACGGACTGCAGTCTGTGTATATGGCTTTAGTCGTTTGGAGTGAACTAGGATTGGCTGTCTGTCAGGTTCTGTCAGTTCACTAATCTGACTAGTTGCTTCTAAAAGGATTCGTCCGACAACGAACGGCCCTTTCCATCGTTTGTGCGCCTTCGCCGAGACTCCCGGGCTTGAAACCGTTTCATGTAGCCGCACGCTTTCGCAAACCTTCAGGGGAGCCCCCGATATCTTTTTATCATACTAGTTCTTCTGGTGCCTTTGAGATGTCTCCAGGTGTGTTCATGCGATCATGTATACCTGTCGCAGTGTATCAAGAAAGTTGCTTACGTATTATGCAACCGGAATTTGCAGTTGCTGCGTAACCGGCAGTCGGGCATCTGAGTGTGATCTCAGTTTTCGCCCGGTTCACAGGGACTGTTATGTTTGATCAGTCGGTAAATGAATAGCACCGCAGTAAGCTGACATACACCTCGGTATAGCTAAGTCCCATTCGGTGACATTCTCTTCTGGGAAAGCTTTGACCAGACTTTTCAGGGACCGGTTCGTCCAATCAACCTGCCCATTGCCATGTGGGTGGTAAGCTGTAGTTTGCGTTTTATCTATTCCTTGTAAACTAAACACTTCGCGAACCAAAGGGCTTTAAAAATAGGAGCCTTGATTCGAATGGAGTTGGCTAGAGGCTCCCCAAAGGCACACCCAGTAGTCGACAATGGCCGTTGTTGTTGTTGTTGCTTCGCACCATTTGGTGAAGCAAACTACCAGGACCAAGATGTATCAGTTGTTTCGGTGTGTTTCAGGCAACGGCTTCACGATGACTACGCCGACCAACTCGTTAGGACATCTTGCAGTCATAACTTGTAACGGCGCTCCGCGTCCTATTTAAGGATTTTAAAGACCACGAATCTTTCACACGATTGGCATAACAATCTGACGTCACTCCGCTTATGTGGCCATCAAAATCGTTGTCATGCGGCCGCCTCCAGTTTATTTATTCCCACATGACCGAGCTCGCGGTCCAGGTTTTTTAGGACGTCAAGTTCCATGGACTGAGTGACCACAATCCTGTTCATGTAAGCAGGTCTGTATTGGATGAAAAATACTCCCACCGCCATCCTGAGCTGTTCCCATAGCGACCAAAGACATCGAGATTCATATCCTTTACCTTCCATTTCCTTGCTCGCTGGTCTCTCTCCGTTATTCCGGCACCTTTCGTAAATTAGCGCAGTCTTATGACACGCTGCTTGAGCCTGCTGCCATTGGCCGTATTCTGTGCCCTGTAGGTCGATCACCGCTACGTGCTGCGTAGCACAGAATGGACAGTTGCCATGACCGCGCGCGGGACGCCTCGATAATGAATCAGCATCAAAATGTCGTCCGCCGGGTCTTTGTTCGCACAGGAAGTCATATTCCTGTAGGATCTCCTGCCATCGGGCCAATTGCCCCTCCGGATTTTTGAAGTTTTGCAACCAGCGGAGTGATTGATGATCAGTGCGCACGACAAACCTTCTACCCAGCAGATAGTGTCGAACATGTCGCGCAAAGAATACTAGGACAAGCATTTCTTTCCTCGTTTCTACAATAGTTTCTCTCGCATTTACTCAAATACTGGCTACCGCAAGCTATCACTCGTACCCGACCGTCTCGTCCTCAATGCGAGAGGACCGTTCCAATTGCATAGTCACTTGCGTCGGTATCCAAGACAATCTAACCGGCCTTCAATGACAGATCAGGTAAAGCTAGCACTGACGCCGTGTACAGAACTTTAAGTTGGGGTTTAGAAGCATGCTCGCACTTTTCTGTCCACATGAACTCCTGACCATTTTGTAGAAATCTGGTCAGGGGAGCGGAAATGTGGGCGAAATCGGTGAGGAAACCGCGAAAATAGGACGCCAGCCTTAGGAAACTCCTCAGCTCGTTTGTATTCTTCGTCGTGAACCAAGATCGAATCCGCTTCGTCTTTCTTTGGTCTGTGTGGATACCCGACTCAGTGATAACGTGCCGCAGATATGTTACTTCCTTTAGCTAGAAGTGGCATTTTGAGGGTTTTGATTTCAAGCCGACTTCCGCCAGGCCGTCTAGCACGGACTCCGAATTACGCATATGCTCTCGCTCGGTCCTCTCGTGGACTGTGACATTATCCAGGTATAATAAACATGCTCTAGGAATCATGTCATGCAGTGCTTTTTGCATTAAGCGTTGGAACGTTGCGGGTGCGTTTGATAACCCAAAGGGCATAACTTCTAATTCATACAGTCCCGACGGCACGGTGAAAGGCGTCTTGGCTCGATCATTTTCTTTGATTTCCACATGCTAGTAACCTGATGCCGAATCCAACGTGCTAAAGTACGTGGCTCCGCCAAGAGCATCAAAGAGGTCGTCAATTCTGGGCAATAGAGATGCGTCTTTTTATGTTATTTGCTTGAGCTTCCTGTAATCAACGCATAGTCGTAAGTCTCCGCCCCTCATTTTTACCAGGACTATTGTTGCAGCTCCTGGGGAGTTTGCGGGTCGGAGGACATTATTCTGTAATATGTCGTCAGTCATCTTACGTATCTCATCCTGAAGATGTGCGGGTATCTTGCGTGGGGATATTTTGATTGATGGTGCATCCACCGTATTAGTTCGGTGTCATAGAATGCCTGTGCGACCTGGCCTTGTTCCTTCTCACGCAAACATGCGTGTTCGACTTTTATTGTTGATTTCAGACATTGGGCACTTCAAGAATTGTCAGAAGTCCCACTCGACTGAATCATCTCGCTAATTTGGCAGTTTGCTTTGGAAGTGGAAGTGATGACGTGGAGGGAAACGTTGGTTTCTGGCGGAGTTCTGGACATAGGTGTCAAATGAGAGGTGCTGGACGGGCTCCTCAGCTGAGAGTGGGTAAATCGAGTACGCATCCAAGAGGACCCAGCAAATCCATCCCGATTATAACACAGAATGGAAGGTTAGAGCTCCTACAAAATTGTGCTCTATGCGGCATCCGACTATTACAACCGGTGCAGTGATTCTGCTCTCCGTCGGAATTTGGTCACCACTGGCTGTAAAAATGCGTTGGCAACACGGTTTCCGTCCGTAGCCCGAGAGTTTGCGTACTGTGTTTGTGTGTGTACCGATTACGCCTAGTGACGCTCCGGTGTCCAATATACCTACAAATGCGATGCCACATATTATTATCTGTACCGTATGCTCTGCTAGTGGCTGGTAACAGTCGGTAAGGGAGGAAACGTAAACGGGACCACAGGGCTTACCTGTTCTGATGTGGTTTCCGGAGGCCCAATCGATGGTTTCGGAAGCGTGACGACTCACCCTGAACTCGTGGTCGCACGGTTCACGTGATCTGTTCGACCATGATCGCCAATCTCGGCCCCCACCCCGCGAATAATTAGGCCCGCGAGTTCCTCCTGTATATTGGGGGCTGTTCCTTTGGTTGGTTGCACGTGCCGCTACGCAATATTGTGTTGGTCGACTGACGGCTGTTTCGACCCTTTCGAGATTCTCGACCAACCGCATAGCAGCATCAAGGTCGCCGGGCGGGTGAAGCAGGAACTCCCTTTTTATAGCTGTTCACAGGATCCTCTCTATTAGCTGTTCAAGAATTCACCCCCGGAGTTTCTCTTGGGACTATTTCTCATAACCTCGTTTGACCAGACGTCGCGATTCACAGACAAACGACCAGAAGGTTTCTCCTTCGAGTTGGTTACGAGCGTGGAACTGCTGTCGATAGACTGTTGGGTGCAAGGGGGCGTCCAATAGATGTCGAAGTCCCGTGAACGTTCCGTCTGATACAGCAGTTTCCAGGATTCTGTCCTCGACAACAATATCGAAGGCTTTTCCGTTCAGCAAATTCAGAATCAGGTTGTTATGGGACTCAGCTGGAGAGTACGGAAGACAGGCTCGTATTTAACCTTCCCAACGGAAAAAATGATCCCCCATTGTGAACTTGTCCGCATGCGGAATCGATATTTGCAGATCCGCTGTTGTGGATTTCGTCGATTCCCTGGCTAGAATACCCATCAGTGTCAACATGAGATGGCCGAAAACTCCTGAATTGAAAAGAGCGAAAGGGCGCTGGTCTTCTTCAGGATTCTTTGCGGTTCTTGACACTTCAGATCCTGACAGGGTCGCCAAGTTGTACCATGCAACCAGATGGGCAGAAAGAAATTTTGTTCAAATATGTATTACGCAACATTTAGCGGTAGTTGAAAGGAAACAGTCCTATTTGCTTGAATGACTGTCCGTGGTTGAAGGGTGCTCATGTACGACGTCGACGTAAACGTCTGAAAAATGAACGAAGTATGGTGGATCAATCAATGAAATGATAAAAATATGCAATTATCAGTTTCAAGGGATTCGCCTCCATAGTCGTTCAGAAGGCAAAACAGTCCTTTTGGCGCAAATCCTCGAATTTTACATATTCTTGAAATTTCGAAATCGGAATTTCAGGGAAAGTATCTACAGTACATCAATTGTAAATAAACGGCGCGAATGGAAAATTTGGAGTATATCGAATAAGTTCTAAAATCACTGGTTTGGTGATAAAAAACATTTCCACTATTTTCCCGAAAATAACCCGTTATTGGCGTTAGCTCACTTTTTCAAGTCTTATAAATGCGATCGTTGTCATTTTCGAGATGGAATACGCCATCTTGCAGCCTGAGAGGACTTCATTTTGCGGCGTTTTTAAGATATGGTCAAAATGGAAATATACGGCCATACAGTGTTGACATTGCATTTCAACAAGAACAGTAACACATTTGATAGTGCAACATGTATGACAACATTTCCAGCTTCCTTGTTTATGCGATATTTGTACTATTTCTCCTTGTTTGCAAGATTTCAGGTAGATACTAGTCGATGGGACGTTGCTCTTAGAAATGGTTGGAAATGGCTCTATCATATGGTTGTTTCCGTTTTCGGCGTATATGGAACGGCGTAAGTAAAGGGTATCATGTCTCACTATATCATCGAAAATCTTCAGAAGTGAATTTTATTCATTCTACTGCATTGTTTCAAACTAGATTGAGGTCGCGTGACGTTCATACAGAACAATATACAGAAACAGATGGAATCAAGCTACCTGCCGATCACCGGGAGGTATACCTCTCAGACAGTCACACTATGATGGTTAGCACGCCAAATATCTATCGCGGTGCAGAAAAATATTCTAATCCATATGTCAATCAACGGAATCAAAGGGGATGATTACTATGTACCCCAAACGCCTCAAGTACAGGTTTTCCATCACTTTCCGCATGTGTTCGTTCTCCAAATTGTTCATGATAAGATTGGTTGGAAAGGTGCAGCTACTAGTGTGAATGTATGCTGCATGTCCAGACGTTATATATAGCTTAGGTGAATAAAGTTGAAGCATCTACTACTGTGAACCAATACTGCAAATTTGGACGTTATTCATAGCTTAAGTGAATTGGGTTGGAATACCCCTAGTGTGAACGCATATTGCATGCTGAGAGGTTGTTGATAGCCTAAGTCAATCGGATGGAGCAGCTACTGATGTAAACTTATAGTATTGAATCGTTCGCTTACGATTCAAGTTCACAACGAGTTACGCGTGATCCGTTGACCCAAAAATGCCTTTCTCAACATTTTTCGGCAGAGAAGATAATCTATCTTCGAAATGGTTAATGAGAAGGCATTTTTGGATGGACAGATTACGTTTAACTCGCTCTGATCTCGAACAGTTAACGAACGATTCAACAGTATTTGAATGTGAAAAATACTCAGAAATTGAATAATGTGCCTGTACAACAAATCTGACAACTAGACACCACTCAATAATGGGGGACGATAAAATGGAATTGAGCTCACTCAAACAAATAATCATTGGTTGGGTCGGAGCAAAATGATTGTTAGTGCATCGAGAAAGGTTAAGGATTATAAGCTACTCGAAAACAAACATAAGAAAAGAATGTCTTGTTTTGACAGTTAGAAATATACAGGGATCAAAATTAATAATAGTAAGGGAAACGGTTACGGTAGTTGGTTTAAGAACAAAAATGATTAATACTGTCTATTCTTAGGGGACACAAGGAACATAAGGTCATTCTTCAACACTAATCAAACAAAGCACAGCAATCTCAAAATGATGCAAGGGACCTTAACAAACTCAACATATACTGCATACCCAGACCTCAGGAATTGTCTCTCCATTACACCAAGTCCAAATTATCTAAAACTGAACAAATGGTGAAATATCTATACCAGGTAGGAAAACAAGCTCACCGTGTTGAGAGATCGTTCGACCTCGATAATCCGTTAGAGATGGGATACTTTACAAATTCTTTGACTAATAATGCAATTCAGTTGTTCTAAGATCACGCTTCAAAAGAACTCGGAGAAAACGTGGTGATGTACGCCGAAAAAATGATAACGAATAATGGTAGCAGAAAAAATGTGGTAAACAAGCATTTTACATGTGAATAAAATTAAGGTACTCAGCAAAACTTGCAGGCTTTCGTACGCGTATACTGTGTCGGTCATGCAGTACGGGGGAAGATGTGGGACTGCAATCATGTGTGTTTGATGTAGGTTCAGGTGTAGGCGCGACACTAGGCTAATCTTCTTCAATGAACGCGGGTTTAGTTTGATCAATTGAAACGACCTCGCGCTTGCCGTCACGCTAGATTGTGAAAGACTTTTCATCTCTTTGTAACACGCGGAAAGGCCTGTATACGGTCGCTGCAGAGGCTTGCGTGAGCCGTCTGCGCGTATGAAGACGTGAGAGCAGGAAGAAACTCCTCGTAAAAATGCATGGGTGACGACCGTTCTGGTGGTTGCACGGGATGTAACAGCCGCATGTGATCCGCCAGGCCTGCTACATACTTTCCATAATCGATAGTTTTGGCTGCCGAAGGAGACACTAATTCGTTTGGCAAACGTAGAGTGCAACCGTAGACAAGTTGAGTCGGTGTGGCCTTCAAGTCAATTTTGACGGTATTCCGCATTCCAATAAGGACAAGTTTCTTACCAAGAGGGATTCGACTGCGCACTGAGGGCTGCTTTCAAATGACCACGGAAGCGTTCCGCCATTCCATTGGATTCAAGATGACAGGCAGCAGTGCGTATATGCTTGCAACCGAGCATATTAAGGAGATTTGTGAAAGATCCTTCCAAATGTGAACCACGATCGGTAGTCGCCACAGGAGGATAATTAACTTGGGATACTCAACGTTCCGAAAAGGCGCGAGCCACCGTTTCAGAAGCGCAATTTAAAAGTGGGATTGCCTCCGGCCACCTAGTAAAACAGACCACACAAGTCAGGAGGAAAGTGGAACTATTGGAAGGCGGTAACGGTTCAACGAGGTGGACGTGCTCGTGATGGAGACGTGCGTCTGATGCCGGGGAGGCACCGATGGGGCTTTTAGTGTGCTTAGAACGTTGGCATTCCAAACAGCAGCGAGCCCAAGTTCGGGCGTCGTGATTCACTTTAGGCCATACAAGCATTCAGTGATAAGCTTCACTGAAGCACGTATGTCAGGGTGCAATAGGTTATGCAATGCTTTGAACACTGCACGGTGAAACGGTAAGGGCATTACGGGCTTAGGTACGCTTTGTGAAACATCGCACAGGATGGTGCCCTCAGACGAATTTAGTGGAACAGGCTGTATTTTGAGTGAGCCACGTTGGCGAAGTTGCTCTATCTCTAAGTCGCCTGTTTGCGCAGCGGTCATAGCGGCCAAATCAAGAGAAATAGGCGTAGAATTGCTCACCTATTGTACCCGTGAGAGAGCATCAGCGACAGGATTAAGGACACCCGAGAAATGCCGTATATCTGTCATGAACTGAGAGATATAATCCAGGTGCCTGATTTCCCTGGGGAATACCTGTCGGACGAAGAGTTTAAAGAATACACCAATGGTTTATCAACAGTGTAGATCGTGAACCGTCGGCCTTTAACAGAATGCCGAAAATGGCGTATAACAAGATAGATGGCTAGCAATTCTCGCCCAAAAGTTATATGTCGAGTCTCGCCTGGTTGCAACAATTTTGAGAATAATGCGAAGGGTTGCCAACTGCTTCCCACGTGCTGTTTTAGCACGGCGCCAACAGCCGTGCCGGGAGCGTCGGCTACGATCAACAACTGAGCGCTAGAGTCTGGACGATCAAGCAGGGCTATTTTGGAGATAGCCTGTTTGAGCTTTCTAAAGGCTGTGCGCGCTGAATCAGTAAATGACAGATTGCGACCACTTCCACGGCGGAGATCGGTCATCGGCTGCATAATATGCGCACAACGAGGGATGAATCGACGATAATTATCTACCAGGTCACATAACCTACGAAGCTGCCTGAAAGAAGAAGGCTCAGGATGATCCTGGTTAGCCTGAACTTTGGTAGAAAGGGCAACAATTCCGTCGGCTGAAACTCGGTGACCTAAAAACTCTATGGTCGACCTGCCTAGTTCGCATTTCGTCGGGTTGACTGTGATAACGTAGCTGGTCAGTCGTTCGAAAGAACTACGTAGGTTCGAAAGGTGCTCCTCCTCAGAAGAGCTAGCAACCAAGATATCGTCGGGGTAAGGATAGACGAAGTCCAGACCGCGGGTGACTTCATGTATAAAACGTTGAAAGGTCTGGGCGGCATTGGTCGATCAAAATGGCAATCGCAAGAACTCCAATAGACCAAATGGTGTTATGACAGCGGTCTTGGGTATGTCTTCCGCCGCCACTGGAATTTGGTGATAAGCGCATACTAAGTCAATTTTGCTGAAGATATTTTTGCCCGCGAGGATTGTCGTAAGATCCTGCCTGTTTAGAATAGGATACTCATCAGGGACTGTCACTCTGTTAAGATCGCGGTAGCCACCACAAGGACGCCAGTCTACTGGTTTCTTGGGAGCCAGGTGCAATGGTGAGGCCCAAGAACTGTCGGAAGGGCGAATGATCCCGAGTTCGAGCATATGTTCGAACTCTGCCCTAGCGACTTTAAGTTTCTCAAGGACCAACCAGCGAGGCCTGGCGATACGGGCGGGCCCTTGGTTCTTATGTGGCGTGTGACATTTGAAGCCACAGCGGGCATGGCGTTCATTGCCCGAACTAATTGGGGGAACTGTTAAAAAAGTTCCGCAAAGGACGATGGAGCAGCCGGTGTCGCGTAAATAGGACTGATGGCTACGACTGTCGTGCGATCACCGGTAATACTAAGTTGTGTAACGGGATCTATTGGTTTCCAGCGTCGCGTATCGACTAGAAGGTCGAAGTGCCGGAGGAAATCGATACCGATTATAGCAAACGGAACAGCAGCGACAACGAAAATCCAACAAAAGTTTCGCCGGAGACCTAAGTCCAATGTTAGCAAACGTTGGCCAAAAGTCCGGAAAACTGTGCCGTTGGCGGTACGGAGATGAGGAGCGCCTAATTGTGTCGCCTTGGAGGGGGACTGTGGGACTACGTTAACCTCCGTTCCTATGTCCACCAGGAATGCGGTCCCTGTGGAAAGATCCCGAACAAACATAAGGCGACTAGGGCTGGATGCGCCAGCGACGTCCTTCGCCATAACGCGTCGGCGGTCCGGTTTCGTTGAAGTGGTGAGGAAAACGAGCAGGGGGTTGTACATTTAGTGGCTTTAGTGCCATATCGTTCAGCAGAAACCTTTACGAGGCTGTGAGTTACGTCGACGGGGCGACCCGTTTGTACGCCGACGCCGAGAGAATCGCCTTCGAGAACGGCTAATAATCATATTGCCTAAGTCTCTGCGTAAGGCAGCCACTTCTGCCATAGGGCGTTAACCTCTGCAAGTTTGGCTGAGTGAGAACTTACAGGCCGTTCCGTAGCTCAGGTATTATGAATAGCACTAACTTTTGGATTTTCGGAATTGTGCAGAAATGGTTGGAAGCGCTCGACCACCTGGTCGACAATTTCAGCGGCTTCTGACAGCGGTTGTGAGCGGGATACGAACACGATAGCTTGGGCTGTCTGCAGCAGCCCTTACATCCATAGCTCTCGCAATAGTGACTCATCCATGTGAGAGCCACCGAGAAGTTGCTGCATTTCCCGAAGCTACTTAGAGGTGCGTTTGTCACCCAGTTGTAATCCACTGAAAATCTGCTGTGAGCGGGTCTTTTTTGATGGGGTTACCCGCTTGATCACGGGCCCCTTAAGGGTACCATAGCGATGTTCGGCAGGTTGGGTGAGGAGGACGTCAAGCAATTGCATGGTGACTTCCTTCGGAAGCCTGGACACTAACTGACCGAATTTTACCTGGTCTGATGAAATTCGGAAGCTGACAAACTTGGCTTCAAGTAGGGGATTTTTCTCCAAGAATGGAAGAACAGTTAGGGTAACTGCGCTTACCGTATGCAAATCTAAGGGCATAGTGTCTTTCCAAGACATGGTAAACACTTAAAAACTTGTAATGTGCAGTAACGAGAAATATAGTGTAGGTGAATAAATATGAAAATTTGATCAGACCTACTATAAAACCAAAAATTGAAATACGGTCGGTGAAAATAATAGAACGTCGTATAAAAAAATTAACACCAAGCACCTGACTCACCAAATGGCGTGATACGAAGATACGCAAAATATACGTCGGATCTTGGAATAAAAATAGCGGACAAAATTTCAGCGAAAACGCTATTGTTGGACTCACTTGTTTGTAGGAACTATCCCACAAAGTCTTACTCCAGATTTGATGAGTTACACGATGGCAATAATTCAGACCACAACAAACAGTGCAGTACTCTATATATTGCAACGACTGAGAAGCAATAGAATGTACAGCCAGTAAACGTCCTGCGTGTAGCGTGCGGAACTGAAAAGTGAAGAATTTCTACGCTGGCGGAAATCGGGCATACAATTGGGCTAAACAAACATGCCTTATCAGGAGGTGTCAAATTGCATGACAAAATGCCAACAAAAATTAAGCTGTTCTAGGAGGTTGCTACACAGACGAAAAATTGAAAATCCTGCTGATAACTACCGATAATAAAACCTAAGGGTATTGGCAGTCCGTATGCGAGAAAATAAACAGCAGCCATTTCACACAGTTACGGAGATTCCGTTCGCGCCACAAAACCCTCTATAAGTGAGAGTTACACAGCTTTCGATTAGATCGAGATAGTGATCTAAAGTGCTTCTTGGCAGATGAAAAGGTCTTCTAAATGGCAGATAAGAAATGACATATAATAGCTCTACCTTTTAGTGACCTTGGAGGCATCATGAGCCGGGATGACTTGCATCCCAAGACACGGTGACAATGCGTGTTCAGACAATACTGTGATACCTGCAGTAAAACTTGTTTGCCTAGATGTTAGAAAGGCAACAGATTAGAAATAAGAGAGCGCATAGACAAGTTACGCTGAATTCTGACGTTGGTGAAAATATTGACCGACATGAATAATTTGGAGAACGAACACATGCGGAAAGTGATGGAAAACCTGTACTTGAGGCGTTTGGGGTACATAGTAATCATCCCCTTTGATTCCGTTGATTGACATATGGATTAGAATATTTTTCTGCACCGCGATAGATATTTGGCGTGCTAACCATCATAGTGTGACTGTCTGAGAGGTATACCTCCCGGTGATCGGCAGGTAGCTTGATTCCATCTGTTTCTGTATATTGTTCTGTATGAACGTCACGCGACCTCAATCTAGTTTGAAACAATGCAGTAGAATGAATAAAATTCACTTCTGAAGATTTTCGATGATATAGTGAGACATGATACCCTTTACTTACGCCGTTCCATATACGCCGAAAACGGAAACAACCATATGATAGAGCCATTTCCAACCATTTCTAAGAGCAACGTCCCATCGACTAGTATCTACCTGAAATCTTGCAAACAAGGAGAAATAGTACAAATATCGCATAAACAAGGAAGCTGGAAATGTTGTCATACATGTTGCACTATCAAATGTGTTACTGTTCTTGTTGAAATGCAATGTCAACACTGTATGGCCGTATATTTCCATTTTGACCATATCTTAAAAACGCCGCAAAATGAAGTCCTCTCAGGCTGCAAGATGGCGTATTCCATCTCGAAAATGACAACGATCGCATTTATAAGACTTGAAAAAGTGAGCTAACGCCAATAACGGGTTATTTTCGGGAAAATAGTGGAAATGTTTTTTATCACCAAACCAGTGATTTTAGAACTTATTCGATATACTCCAAATTTTCCATTCGCGCCGTTTATTTACAATTGATGTACTGTAGATACTTTCCCTGAAATTCCGATTTCGAAATTTCAAGAATATGTAAAATTCGAGGATTTGCGCCAAAAGGACTATTTTGCCTTCTGAACGACTATGGAGGCGAATCCCATGAAACGAATAATTGCTGGAATGAAAACAAAATTTAGTAATTCCAAATGTGTGATTTATAATGGTAACGGATAAGATCAAATGGTAGGCGTATACATCAAACGGAAGACGTAGCAATAAAATAGGCACAACTCACTTGTGAGTCAAATCCGCTGGATTAAATAGACCAACACATTTATAGACTGTGCCAGAGAGAAGATTCATTAGGTGACTGATAGAAAATTCCATAGGCGACGCGAGACAATGAACGTTGAATGTCGATAGATCGGCTGATACGCGTGTAGTGGTCAGGACTAGTTACTGAATAGACTAGGTAATTGCGAGTGTACCTCAATAGGCTATCGATGATAACAAAATGAACGAATGAGACAAAATAGTTGTAAAGTTCCAGCAACTTATGGTAATCAAAAGGGTTTGACTCGCAGGAAAGTGTTCACAAGTGTTCGAGCTGACCACCACAATATTCCAAATTACCAGTATCCGGAAGTGAGAGATATCACAGAGTTGCCGTGGACTGCTGAAGCGCTATCAGGGATGCGACGATGTTCGTAGTACAACGGAGCTAAACAATTGGACTATGGATCCGTGTAGTATCGTCCAACGACTGCGCAACGGGGAGAAGAGCAGACTGACGTGCACAAAATTTGTTTTGAATTGCAAGGTCATTTTTTATCAATTTCAACAAAATGCAAAGGTGATACAAAAAGTTGTTGTACAAAAATGAAGCATAGTTTGCAAACAAAAATAAGCAAATCCCTACACGCGGAGCTAAAACATCTTAATAATAATAATAATAATATATATTTCTCAACGCATTTGTGAGAAACACGCTTGGATGTGCGCGATCATGACAGATAATTACATGCGGTACAAAGCAACAAATGGATATATAACAAGACCAACAGGAAGTCTGTTGACAAAAGAAGACGTAATCAAAGGGAAAATAGTCACAGTTTATAACGTTCGATTCACACATAATGAAAAAAGGTGGTTCGTCTGTTCCACGAATTCAGTCCAAAAAATGAGATGTTACATTAATTAACCTTTTACAAGGTTAGGTAAGGACGACGTTTCAAATATTTCAAGGTCAGGCGGGGAAATACGTGCAAACTGATCTTCAAAGCATTTCGCCGTTAGTTGACGTAATTTCATTCTGAAAAATGTTTAAATAGTTCCGTTCTAGCGAACGAGGATGGGAAGTTCCAAAATCGGGCGAAGAATTGAGCGGATTACAGCACAGGACCTCGATGATTGTTGGAAAGCGTCAAAAAATTGAAAATTTCACTAATCGCTCGGCCAATGTGGGGTTTTGAGCGCCCATTCATCGCGAAAACTTACTGTTCAATGACTCTACCAGCTCAAAAATCCGCAGAAACGCACAAAACAGATATGATGCAGGTTAACTCCTGATTATTCGTGCTGACAACTTGATTCAACAATTGATGATGATGGTTCAATACAAGTGTAAAATGAAGTTAACAGAACGATATATTTTAACTGCATATGCCAAGGATAGAGTGAATAATCGTTGGCTAACTATTCCTTTGTATTTGTCGCTTCAGAGATGCATATGAGGGACCTTAATGAGCAAACTGAAACAAGACACGCATCGAAGAATTGCACTCATGAGGTCAACAAGTTCCCCGAACCCCGTTTGTAATTGACTTATGTAAAAGACTGAATGGAGTGAAAGAGTTGTACCCTGTTTTCTGTTTTGTATCACACACAATACACACGCTGTTCTCGTGGCTCGTTGTTCTTGTTGTCCCGGTGTTCTGTTGAGTGACTGGTTGTTTTGTTTTGAGACTACTCCGTGTATCCTACATTGACCGTAAACTATCGTTTCCGTTTCAGCGCGTCCGTGCGCACCGAAGATTGTGCTGATCTTTTGTGCATTACAAATTTGTTGACAAAGGTTGGATCTATCTGTAAATGCCTCATTCCAACAACAAACGCGAACGATCATAAGAGAATACCCCAGCCCAGTATAGATTACATTTCGCAATTTCATCGCCGTTTGGACGGCCGCCAATTTTTGAACAAGATTCGAAGCTAATGCATTGAAAGAGCGAAATCTCAGTTTGCTTATCGACGGTTCCAGTGAAACATCAAACAGCAGTTATTTTCAGCTGCCTGAATGATCACGTCCATGAGATACTGATATTAATGAATGTTTCTGTCGCCTCGTCATTGGAGGAAGTTTGGGAGAAGTTGTTTGCATATTTTCCATCGACAGAAAATTTGACAATGGCAAAGGACTCGTTTTGGAACAAAGAGCAGCTCATGGATGAGTCAGTTGATCAGTTTGCCAACGAACTGCAGGTGCTTCACTTCAAGGCGTTTCCAGCAAACACCATTCAAGAGAGAGTCGTTCATCCTACAGCGGTCCACTAGTGGAATCGG
>JTDE01006322.1:14845-33863 GCA_014338405.1 Paragonimus skrjabini miyazakii
ATTTTGTACTGTGTGGGCAATGTTGATACATAATTCACTCCATTAATAAGGTTAGTCATGTCGTCGCGAGTAGCGTTAGGTGGTCTGTAGACGCATCCTAAGAGTAGATCACAGGAATCAGTTGACACTGATAGCCACAATGAGTCATCAATTCTATCAAGACACGGCTCATCGAGTATGGTTGTAGAATACTGCTCCCTTAAATAAATTAAACATCCACCGCCATGTCCTGTACCGCGATTTTTACGGAACATATGATAACCTATAACATTTAGTTGCGTATTTGAAGTCTCAGGGGTACACCAAGCTTCAGTGATCAGAATAATGCAAGGACTATATAAGAAGATGAAACTTGAGTGAGCATAATCTGCTCGGGGATTAACATTGTGGGACAATATGATGGTGAGTGATTGGCAGTAACAAACGTTTGTCTATCCACCCTGCCATGTGCAGCAGATTGGGCCACCCGGTATTCGCCTTACGTTCTGGTACCATGGTTTACATGGTCAATGGATATTGTCAGGACGCTCAGCCCTGGAAAGGAGAGCAAATAAAGCCCTGAACCATAGCGTTTGGCTCAAAAGCCTGTGCGCAGAGGCAGCAAGTGACTCCAACGCACGCATACGCATCAGCACCAACCAATTAGAACAGGTTCCACAGTCATAACCCAAGACATTTGGTACATACAGACAGAGGTAATATTG
Source organism: Paragonimus skrjabini miyazakii (assembly GCA_014338405.1). Lineage (NCBI taxonomy): Eukaryota > Metazoa > Platyhelminthes > Trematoda > Plagiorchiida > Troglotrematidae > Paragonimus > Paragonimus skrjabini miyazakii. The sequence goes on from JTDE01006322.1 coordinate 15,550, forward strand.
CTCGGAAAAACTGGTAATATATGCACAGAATAAGACCGGGCAAAAAATATCAAACCGACCCAAGATAAAAGACACTGACAATATAAACAGCGAACCATCACAACGAACGTATCTACCTTTTATCTGGCTGCTCCCTTTCGACCAATCTGGCCTGATTGAACCTGCGACTACCAAAGTCGCAGTCAGTGCAGCCCGCCGGACCAAAACAGCACACAGGCCTGGCCGCCACGCCACGGTAGCAGAAAACGTCAGGGGTTCTACAGCTACTGTCACTCACATATACGCACTTGAAGATGTGAGGCTGACGGTTGTGAGTCAGCAGGTGGAGCTTAGTTTCGTCATATCTGGCCATGGGTTGTTACCCATCCATTCAAAAGTGGCATGGAAATGTGATCAGTCTATTTTGTTCCACAACGTTTTTGTCGAGGTAAGCTACAAGTTAGTAATATTTCAAGGTCTACATCTGCAAAATGTAATACGTTCTCTGACTGTTTCCAAGATGCATGTGGTGAGACGAAGTAATTAACTGAAAGACTGAATTACATCAAGTACGTCCCGTTTTCATCTGAACATAATTCAAATAACACCAACGTATCATCAATAGAAAAAAAAGTTCTCGTTGATACAAATTAGCTGTTGATGGCTCAGTTTGTCCACCTTGAATGCTTGTCGTAGACCGTGAGTTCCTGAGTTGTCGTGTTCGGGCGAAATTATTTTGCCGGAAAACATCGTTTTATTAGCTTGGTATCTGGCACAGAAATTGAAATCTTCGAAATCTGCGTCATCAACTCATATCGTTAATTGAAATCGACCACATGGTAACTGTTTTCCGAAAATCGGTATGGCTGCTGTTGTTGTGGTTGACTGCCTGTGACAATGTTTACACAGGGATGCTGGGGTTATTTTTAATTTATTTTTCCATTTTTGTCACTTGTCGATTATTCCATTTTCAGTTGTTTATATTTTATTTGTAGGAAATGAATTGTATTTCTACATTCCAGGCGGTGTTTGAGAATCGTAAATTTCGTGTCTTCTCACAAGTCCAGGAGTGCCTTCAGAGGTACATGAAAAATGTGAGCGTTATTTACGTTCTCAGGACGAGCCGTAAGTCGAAAACTGCTTTAGAGTACGATGAGGCAAGATGACAAATTTTCCTGAAAACCGTGCAAATTTATTATCGTTGCAGGCGTAGGAATATATGCAGAGGTGTGCGATTTGTCTAATGGGTTAACTGTTGTTAATGTTAACAAGTCTGTTCTCACGACATATGTTGCAGGTCACGATTTCATGTGGCCCGAAGAGATATTTGTCCGGTTGTGAGCTCTTATGAGTTAGAGCCCAACCGCCCTCTCAGTCGTCCGCTACGTGAGTCCCATCTTACGAATAGTGGACTCACCGTCAAGTAATTGAAAGAATGCAGGAGCCTGTCCCAGCACAATGCATCAACTACTGACATTAAACAGTACATAGTAGATAGCTTACGGGAAGTTTTTCACAACCGCTGACGTTGGAAACATCCGCCGCAATTTGAAACCCGCAGTGTCAATTGAGTTTGCTATGCAAGATTGGTCACGGAACATTAAAGAACATTGATGTGGTGCTGTCGGTAATTAGTGCGAAAGGTGTGGTTCGCGCCATGAGGGATGAAGGCAACAGATATACACATATCTGCTTTGTCCAGCGAACGCAGATTGAACTATCCCGACGTTTTTCCGCATGCTGTTAATGTGGGGGCCATCCACTGGACAAACGGGCACAAGTATGTCGTTAAATATTTCCTCATACTTTCGAAGCTGAAAGTTATATCAGTTCCCCGTAACAGACAGTATGGGACACAGCTGATCCGGGATGTACAGGTACACTGGTAGTGAGAAGTCTGCTCCATTACATAGACTGTTCGACATTTTTCGGGAAATGATGGACAAGCAGAGTGCGGTGAAAACATTTATCCTGGATGAGATGGCTGCCTAACTGAGGGCATTCCATATGGTGTTGGGCTGCAGAATCCTGTTGTGGTACTTTCATGTAAGTGACGCCGTACGTGAGCATGTAAGTGGGCAAAATTCGTCCATATTCGTTTGAAGGCAAACTCTTTTCGTACCCGTTATCTCTCTCATCGAATTGCTACGGCAAACAATAAGGAAGAGTAAGTTGCACCCTTACACTGTTTACGTAGGTTTAAACGTGACTTGTATACCATCGGCCGAACATATAAGATGTTTCTGAATTATTTGTTGTGTAATTGGCTGTACATCAAGCCGAAGTGGCCATCCATGCGCAAAGCAATGTTGTCCACTTTGGCGCTCGAACGAATAATGGGCCGGAGAACGCAAACGGACGGCTGAAGAAGAGAACACACCCAAGAGACTTCCCAGCCGTTGCCATTCAGAAAATATGGATTCACAGCCAGTGGCTGCTGCGGGGGTGGGTGCGACCGTCGTGAGGTTGTGGATGTTGACTGGTACGTGAAGAACATTCTTCACAGAATGACCACGTTCGCGGGTCACCTTGTCCAAAAACATCTTGAGGGACGGACTCCACGACTCCCTTTCGAAACAGTATATGGATACAAGGTAATCACCGCGAACATTGCAGCTTCGTGTGCAACAAAATGGCGGCGCTTTCGTCGTGGATAGCGTACATGGCACATGTGAATATACTTTTTATCGTACAATGTAGCTTCCATGCACGCATATTCTGTCGGTGTTTCGGAAACATTTCTGTCCCTACGATAAGGCCTTTTGTAGTTTTTATTTCCTTTCACAAATGCCACGTTCTCATCCACGAGCGGTGGCCGGCAGAGTTCAACTTGCCAATTCGACAGTTGGTGGTGGTGGCATAACTCGTAATATATGGCAAATGGGCGTGGCGGTTTTAATGTCGTAGGCTTTTAAGCTGGAAGTGTTCCTCGATTTCGTTAGTTCAGCAGGTCACCTCGACTCCGTTCCAGGGCGCGTCATGATTTCATAAAAAAGTGCACACCAGTGGTAACAACGAATGGCAAAGCATGACGTATATAACGAAGAAAACAACACTTACTTGTCCAGTTGTGCATTGTCTCGCGTCGAAATAAGTTTACAGGCGTACTTTACGTTTGCAGTTTTATGAAAACTTTAGCACACATGTTTTAACAAGGATCAGAATGTAGAAATTATAATCACGTTTTCCGTCCACATTTAGATAAAAGCACATGTTTTCTCGTCTGACATCGATTTTCAATGCATTCTACCATTAATTCTCCGAAATAACGCAGAACGCAACTTTTCGTTATTTTTCCGTTAGTCCCTGTTCCATCCTTTGCGTTATTTACATGACCACTTTTGAATATGGATTCCCCAACCAGTAACCATTTCTCACTTGATCTTACGGGTGACTTTCACTAAGGTTGTCCGATTCAATGCAATTCTATTGGGTTTGACGTGTTGACTGACAAGCGTCAAGCGTGGAAAGCGGACTACGAGTAGTATGTTCGACCCATCTGTGAATGGGAAATTAGTCTTGTGAAAATTATAAGGCGTGACCGATCCAATGCTGCCACGAAGAATACAACACCGCAAAGCGTAATGTGGTACAGGTAATCAATCAATCAAGTGAACCTGACTGGACATCCACGACCACCGTAGTCATCGGTTCAAGTTGCAAGAACCTACAGCAATTACACTAACTGACGAAATGCCTGACGCAATTATCTACCTTGAGGTGGTGGTCAGGCTTGTGTGCTGTTTTGATCTGACATGCTATGCAGACTAGGACTCTGTTCATTCTATGTACAACCTTGTCGGACAGACTAAGGGGGAGCAGTCGGACGAAGAGCATTTGCACTCATAGGATTGTATGTCGCACTACTGACCGCGTAGGAGTGCTCAGGTAGTGAGGCACGATCCTATGAACATACAGCAGAACTACTTTTGTAGTTGCGGCACTCGTATAATGGAAAAAGGGGGTTAGGAAAGATACCCTCAAAAAAACACTCTGATCGCCCAACGGCTGATCGTGACCTCCGACCTATCAACCGATATGATCGAAAAACACCCGGCACTACCGAAATGCATGATGTAGCTTCAACTACATATACTGAATGAAGCAATGCTCAGAATCAGACATTAATTTCTGATTCACTAAGCCGTCCGGCGAGGCGAGCATCTCAAGAGAACCTTATCTCCTGTTATCTGGCAGGTCAGAGTTTTGAGTCAGAAACTCTGAGTGGGGTCCTGCGAATCGACCCTATTTTACGGTAATAGCGACCGGGAACTATCAGAAGTTAATGTTATCCTGACAGTCACACTATTCATTCATCAGGCTTTCTCCTTCTATTTTGCTCCCTCCCAAAGTTTTCTGCCTTCCATGTGCTTTCGCGCGATAATTTTCGCCTCAAGCCATGTGCCTTCAGGCGACAATTGTTTTCTGAGGCCAAGACAACTAGTAATCATTGGAGCTTGCAATGCCCGCACTCTCCTACAAGTCACTCAGCAAACCGCTTTGACAAGTACTCCCTCAAGCCTGGTGCTTAATGTGTGCTGCCTGTTGAAGACACGAGCCTAAGATTCTGGCACCGTTATCCATTTGAGCCCGCTTCTAGATAATCGTCGACCATGGACCCCGAAGACGTCAACCCTGAATCTCGCGACCAAGTTGGGGTGAGAACTGCACTGAGTTCCAGATTAGAACAATGTTTGTTCGATTGGATCTAAGTGAACCGTTGCTTGTGCGCTGTCAGACTCAATACATCAGTTGAAGTCTGTCGACACAAATTTTAAAAAATGTGTGTGCATTAAATTGGCTCGTGTTTGAATGTCACCAAATACATGTTCTAAAACTCCCCCGTCGACCCCCTGAACCAGGGTGAATATTCTGGTATCATAGTACTAGGCGGTGATTCCAGTGCTCAACTTGGTCGTCTTTCTCCGAAGGAAAAGCGGTTGGGATGTAATTTCGGTGGTCAGACACAACGCACGGACAATGTCAAAGGACTTGCAGCTGTGCACATTCTACGGTCCCTATATTTCGAACATCGCATTCAAGCATAAGGAGAAGCACTGTGTTACATGGAGACCTCAGTATGCTTCTCAGCCGCGGACACAGTTCGATCATATAGCGGTCAATTACAGGTGCGTTTTGGAGCAAACACCTAGACTCAGACTTTACTGTTATGTGTACACACTTTAGTTTGTCGTTTGCCCAGAGGACATACGCTCGTGAGTGCAAAGTACTTAACTGGGATTCGAGTAAGGAGAGTGAGAAGAACGCTTACCAGGAAGCAAAGGTGAACAAGTTGCCCAGTTCGAGTCAAGTGAGAGATCCTTATGAACACTAGGGACGACTCACAACAGTTACAAACACTTCCTATGAAGAAGTATTTTTTGAAGCAGCTGTGCAGTTGAAACAAAACTGGACATTCGTCACGTCGATACACCCTACGGACATGCGTCTTGCGATTCCACCTAGCCTTGAATACGATGCCGACCGTCAAGAACTTATAAGCAAGCTGACTAAAGACTTGCGCAAAGACTGTGCGTACTACTTGGTCGAACAGTCGGAGGTAGGATGAGGCTGTTTATCAGGGAGTAGTGGAAAACAACTCTTCACTATTCTTGGATGTGCTGGCCGTCCATTCGATGTAAGTAAGACCATTTGTAAGAAAGGTGGTTCAATTGTCACCAGCCAATCACCCAAACTTGATAGATGTGCTGAACATTTTGAAGATCAGTTCAGCTGGCCTCAACTAGACCAAGTGGACGAGGGGATCCTAATGGTCAGTTATTATGCTCCGGACGACCCTCTGTCGCAAGCAGAAGTGACCATTGAGCTTAAGCTATTGAATCATAACAAGGTTCCTGTACCAGATTTCCACACTCCCTCTCCTGTCAAGGATGGTGGAGGAAGGTTGGTGTCGGAACTGACGAAACTCCTTCAAGCGGTTTGAAAAACTGAAGAGGGGCTTCGTGATTAGTACCTATCAACGGTAATTCTCGTTTCAAACGGTGGGCCCGAAGCTTGTATAGCAACTACGGAAGCATTAATCCAGTGTTTGTTGTGTCAAAGTAACTCACTGGCCTCAATTTACGCCGCCTCACTGAGCCCAGATAGTCAGATATGCAAACAAGCAGGATTCCGATCTAGTCGAGAGTACGTTAATCAAATTTTTACCTCGCGACAAATCTTGGAACATTCAGTATTTTTATAGGCAACCGACAATCGCGGTCGTTTTGGAACCGAAAGCTGCTTTCGATTCAGTTGCTCGTAACGCTTTCTGGAGCTGTCTCCTTCGAAAGGGAGTACCAGGGAAATACGTGAATCTCTTGAGATCACTGTATGCTTACTCTGCAAGCAAGGCGAGAGTTAATATACAACTGTCTTGCACATTCAATATTTCTAGTAGTTTTCGTCAAGGGTGTCCAATTTCTCCTCCCCTGTTCAATTTCGTCATGGACAACATTCTCCGAGGTGCATTCGAGGAATCCAATGAGCTTGATTTTGGACTTCTCCTTGGCGCTAAATTGACCGATCTGGAGTATGCTGATGACATCGTGTTACGTAGCTCCTCTGCCGAAGACCATGCAGACCATGATGGACAAGGTGAGTGACCGGGCTGGTTTGTGTGGAATGCGCTTCGCACTTCCAAAGTGCTGCTTCAGGACCTGGGTATTTCCACTTCCACTCTCTATACTGCAGACAATCCGCTCGAGACTGCGTGCAGTCTCATATACTTGGGTAGCACTATCTCGTCAGCCTGTAATATTGCTGATGGGATGTCACCGAGGCACATGTTACATCTGCCAAACTGCGTTATCTGTGACGTCGAAAAGACGTTAGGTTGTCGTTGGAAGGGAGGGTATAACATACTTGTGTGTGATTTGTTTTCCACTGTGGTTCGGAAACGTTGCCTGTTCGCAACGAAGATATCAACAGATTTGCTATGTTTGACCACCGTTGTCTCCACCAGTTAGCCCATATTAAGTGGACTGACCGTGTGAGCAACACGACCTTTTATCTGCGCGTATTCTGGAACGCTCGAGATGCACGATCAATTGGTCAACTACTTACGTTGCGTAGCTTGCGATAGTTGGGACACGTAATACGTATGCTATCTGATCGTTTATCGTACCGGACCACCAACAGCTGGACGAAACCGCGTAGTGGTCAAGCAGCGACGCGATCCATTGAGCAAATTATGTATATGTCACCTGCATGTATGGAATTTTGGTGATCACTCAAATCGCTGGTTAGGAAGGCTATCCGAGATAATGGTATGCTTTAATCAGTGGAACACCTGCATCCGTACCATTTCCAATTCTTCTGCTTAGTCTTCTCTTATTAATTTCCCGCCCTCTTAGTAAGGTGTCCTTCTAGAATATTCCACGTTACTGTTGTGGTGAGCGGCGGCCTAAACCACAGTATCTTTTCGTCAGACCCATGTTTACTATTATGAGGAGGATGATGGCGCGCATGGAAACTTGCATGGTGCAAGGCTTGGAGGGTATTTCACGTTCACAACAACTTGACGGACCGGGATATGTGTTCTCTGTTTTATCGGCGACCGCATGTTGACCTACCACATCGGTCTCGATTTCTTTGGGCTTTTTATGCCAGCACGGCTGCTAGCTCTCCACGGACAACCTTTAAAGTTAAATAGATCCCGGTCTGACTATATATGGGCCGAATCCTGTTTGGCTATGCGTGTTATAAATCCCTGGAACACTCTTCTGGAATCTATGCTTGTGCAATCAGCCAGAGATTTTGGGTGTAAGCTTGCTGCTGTCGAGTTGCAGTTTTCGCTTTTCCAGTACGTCTAGCACTCCTCATCGCCTGCTGCCTATCATATACTTACTACTGAACGTCTGCCTTCTTGCATTCAACAATTCAGCGACTAATACACAGGTCCGAAGTACTCGGATGCAATTGGTTTGTGTTGTTTGATGTCAAGCAAGCGTGGTACAGCGCAACGTTTGAATACTGTGAGTCTGAACTTCTCTCCATGTTAGTTAGTTAATATTGGACTGTTTCCTCACCCTAAAGACTTCTAAAATTGCGAACTCGCTTCGTCGCCCCAGGACCACATCTAAACTCACCAGTGACGATGAATCTTGTGTAAAGTTTGCCCGCGCGAGGGACCACACTAGGCAGTGCTTGCTCTGCAACACATGGTTCCACGCCTCGTGTCTAGACATGTCTAGTAAGGTTTACAAAATGTTGACAGCAGCAAAGTTGGATTGCATCCACCTAGTTTGTCTCTGTTGCAGGACTGCTAGACAGGCTCCCAGTTTTGAAGCTAGCATCTCACTATACACAGTTGATATGACATCCCTTGAGTCACTGGCTGTAGTTAGTAAGGTATGGAACAAGAGTGTTCCAAGCACCGTGTCATATGCGTCGGTTGCTTTAGGAGCAAACTCAAAGAGGGTTACCTCGGCTGCTCCGAAAACGCTCGTGTCCATTACTGCCGACTAGCCGTCAACAGCGTGCAGACAAACACGACTGAAGTCTGAGATTCTTACTCGGACTAACTGGTGAAGCATAGTCCTGCTGTTTGGGAGAGCTACGTTAATGATGGTGTAATTTTGGCGAAATTCTCCAGGGGCACCAATACCGTCGCTCCCAAAAAGTTGGGTTACTCTGCTTGGGAGCATTCTGCAATTGTGCAAAACCTTCCGGAATGTGTCTCCATCTACTTAAAGCTCCGAGACGAGCATGAACGAGAGTTCCGGACGAGCCTTTGCACGAAAATAGGCATAAGTTCAAGAGTCCCAGACTCTACCACGAAGTTGGCGAGGAAATTGGATTCACCCGATGCTGACAAACCTTGGTTTGTAAGGGTCATGCCTTCACCATCTACTTTGACTGAAGAAGCTCTTCTAGCAGCACATAACCTGCTGGATGACTTTGGGGCCCGGATGTTCCTTGATATACCCCGCGCTGAACGCCGGAGGCGAAAGCTTGCTCAGATGACCGATTTCTCAATGGTATCACCAGGGGCGTCCCAGATTCAATTAACGACAATCTGGGACACGACAGGTGTCGGTGGCGATGCCTGTCAATCTTACTTGAACTTACCAACGTCCAACTTCATCGTTTTCACTGCATCTTGCTGTCCAGGCCGGAGCCGGGCGAATCCCTACCACGGCTCCTCAAAGTTATTGTCACCCCACTTGAGACGGCATCGCACATACTGGAGCGGTTTCGCCATCAACGTCGCCTCACACTTGGCGGGATTTCGTTTCACCGCGATCGTTCTAAAGAGGAACGAGATTTATTAAAAGCCGATTATCGCACGCGTACCAGTTGCCCGGTGGTGACCTCAAAAACTCAACGTGGCCGGATCCTGTGGAGTGGGTGACCCCCATCGGCGTTGCGTTTCGAATTGGACATCCCATTCCCAATCCCCATATAGCGTTCATTCTTTCACCATTAACTCTGTAAAGTGCACCTACACAAATGCGCTTAGTTTAGTGAATAACTTCGGACAGCTTTGCGAACTTTGTTTTACCGCAAAGCCCCGGTTTGTTGCCATAACGGAGTCGTGGCTCAGCACTTCCTACCCACATTCTGAGCTCCCTTTAGAGGATGTGATTATCTTCCGTGCGAACAGAACTGAAGGTGGATGGTGGGGATCGAACCTCCATGTCTACATTTCTCTTCAGGCTATCCCTTCTAACAAATCAGCACTTACTGCGATTCAGGAAACCGTTTCGTGCTCGATTCGTCTAAATGTTTCCGAACGATGGCTAGTAGGTGCCTTCTATCGTCCTCCATCTTCAGATAATTCAAAAGACGAACTCTTATTATCTGGATTGGAAGTTTTACCCATCCTAGGATTTTCCAACATTCTCTTAGTGAGTGATTTCATCTTAACTGAAATTTGAACAAAACAGTCAGAAAACGAAAACTGGTAGATGCAAGCATTTCGTATTGACTCATCAGTACCAAATTTACAATTACAAGAAACTTTTTTATATAGAACAGTTAGGGTTTGGGATGGATAGTCAATCGTTGGGCTAGGAAAAGTCACTAAGTTCAGGGAAGGGTCAAGTTTACGAGCAACTGTTTCTGAACACACCGGGTCGGCTTCAGTCGACTGATTGCGACAGCCCCAGCAAACCAAAAAATCTTGGGTTGGAGTGACGTGATGAGATTCTGAATGCACAAACTGGGTCAATAACGTGAATACTGGTCTGGACTTGTTTTGCGACTGCGGACGCTGACTGCTCGCGTGTTTCAAAGACATTATCGTTCTTCTGTAATACATAGTTCTGCACCCATTTAGGCAAATGTTCCTTCACTCCACTCTGGAGATCAAGCACCTCTCGGTTCTATCTGTGTAACTTTTTTTGCAGTTACATGTACATTGGTAGACACAGTGTGAGGTGGCACCGACAGACTGATTTATTTTGATTGAAGAGAGAGGCAGTTTCTAGGTTCAAGCTAGTCCACAAAGTTCCGTTGCGTTAAATGTTCCTTTAATTCGATTCATTAGTCTTTGAGTTGTTTGATGCAGGCTATAATCACCTTCAAAGGGCAGTTCTACATAAACCTTCTTTTTCTTCACTGTGGTCACCTGGTAAGAAGGTGGTTTTAGTTTACTATGCATATGAGCCTTTTCGGATACCCATTAAACTGTAGCACAGAGGCGATCGAGTATAATTCCTTTGCAACTTTATTCTGTGCACAGATTCATCTTGTTCGTGTTAGTGTATTTATTATTGCGCGGTTGTGATGGACCGATGTGAAACTACTAAAGTTCAGGTATTGACCTGAAATCAACCTTCCGGCTTTCTCGCACGCAGGCAATGAAATTTCCACGTCTGCACGATTTTTCACACAACCGAAGCATTGGGCTTAACGGAGCACATCTCTGGCTTCACTGGGCGGCGTACTAACCATAATCGGTCGCAGCTGGTTTATTCACTCACCAGCGAAGAGCCGATGGTGGGCAACCTTACAATCACCGCGCCACTCAGACAGAGTAAACACGCGGTCGTCTTATTCGACTTCATTTACATCACGAACCTGGTCAGCTCGACTGCAAATAACTGCAGAAACTTCCGGAAAATGAATGGTAACACATTCCCGTGTGAACTACACTTCCTCTCACTCTATTGATATTTACTGTCAGAAGCTTACTATCACCCCTTCCCCAGCCTTTGGTGAATCTACACCTTTATCAGGTTGCGAATGGATGAAGCCACCAAGTCATCTACGTTCTAGTGCACTTAGACCCATTCTGAAGGAGTGATATGCTTGCACGTGCTACTAATTTTCAGGATCTGAATTTGACCAAAATATATATGCTGCTTTAAGAAATCGATGTACATCGCTAATTTGACGTGACCATCTTCATTACGAACATCTTATAGAACGATTTACCGCTGATCCAACTAGCCTCTTCCGATTTGTAGCATGAACTCATTAGACGAAACTGGAGTTCCGCAACACATAGGCCCATCTGGCCATACTAGCTCTGATACGGAGGCCGCTGGTGTCCTCGCTGAGTTTTAAAGCAGTGTTTCTGCATAGTCACCATCAGTTCCTCACGTTCGTCTTGACACTATAATCAATGGCACATGCATTGTGAATGTTTTCTCCACAGCAGTACTGGCAGAATTCAAGCGCCTTAGGGACAGCTCTTCTGGCCTCGACGGTGTACCACCCGAGACCTCGCCGGAAGCGACCGAGCAGCTTCTTGTTTCACTCAGCTTACTGTTCACGTAATCTGTCCCCCAGGGAACAGTACCCAGCAGCTGAAGACCCGCGAGTATTACACCCATTTTCAAGGGTGTTAGGCGTAATCGTCCCAGTGATTACAGACCAACTGCTTTGCCATCAAGCGTCGCAAAAATGTTAAAGACGCCTGTCTACGATCCGCTTTACAGTTGCCTCGCATTTCGTGAGTTTATCTTCAATGCACAACACGGGTTTCGTTGGGGCCGCTTGTGTACTACAAATCTGCCGATAGCCACCGATCAGTAGACGAGAGCAGCTGATCAGAGCAGCGGAATAGACGTCGTATATCTCGACTTTGTCAATGCATTCGACTGGGTGGACCATGCTGCTTTACTCGGTAAGCTTTTTCATAAGGGGGTACGAGGCAATCATCTACAGTGGTTGAGTCGTAGCTTGCTAACCGTCCGCACAGGGTGCGTGTTAATGGTATATTATCTATCTGCAGGCTTAGCCTCAGCGGAGCAACTTAGGGTTCAATTCTCAGCCCGCTAATATTTCTTATATCCACCAACGATATTCTACTTCCAAGCTCTTCTCCGTTAATATTGTTTGCTTACGACGTCAAAATTTGGCAAGCCATCCACACGTCCGATGATTTTCTCATCCTGCAGAAGGACCTTAGCATTATACTCAATTTGTAGTTACTTGGAGATAACCCCGACTTGCCTACTCTATGGTGTGTAAAATTATTCCCAAAATCATAGTTAATATTGTACATAGGGTCGTAAAGATTTTTATCTGCAGTCTGCTTGCTGCATGCGATCGCGTTTGATTGTTTGCTTGCATGAGACTAGAAGTCCAACATAGCGGACTAGGACGAAGATGGCTTTTCCTCATTGCGTGTTTGCAGGGCTTGGGATGCTTTACCAGGCCATGTTATTTCTGCTAAATCTGTAGCAATTTTTAAGGCCCGCCTCGACCAACATCTACTGCGCGAGATTAGATGTTGCACATTTTTCCCCATTTCAACCCATTGCTGAGGAACGTGAAATTCTACGCATCGAGATACGGGATTCTCAAAAGCTCCAGCACCCTATTTCTGTTTACAACCCATTGAACCATCCCATTGAACAACCTACTGAAACCAATTACGAGATAAACCTCCCTGGTTATACTATATTTCGTGAGGATCAGTTAGCCGGCAGAGGCAGGGACGTAGCAGTCAACGTTGGTGCTGAATTACGCGCAGACCCAACTCTGCTTCCACTTGAAGAGTCCCAGCGGATAAATGTCACGACACCTTACTTATCACAAGTCATTGTCGGCGTCATTTATCGTGTCTCGTCCGTAGGCCCAGAATGGGATGAAAGAATGCAAACAATGCCCTTAGGGGTCGCCACAACCCCCGAACATCGCGCCATCGTTCTAGGGGATTTCAACCTCCCACATGCAGATCTCTCCAGCGGGCTAACGTCCGAGACTGCTGTCACTAGATTCTAAAATCCCTTGCACGAATAAGGACTCACCAAGCATGCCAGTCTACCCACAAGGTAGAGAGAAGGTCACAGGCCATCCCACTGGACATGGTGTTAACTAATGAACCCCATACGGCGGATATATTCGAGTTGGGTGCGCCAGTAGGCGCAAGCGACTATGCCACAATCATTGTTTGCCTGGTAAACGACGTCATGATCACCCGCCCTTACTGTCGACTCCGCGCAACTTCAAACGAGCCAACTTTCGAAAGATGCGGGAAAATTTATTCCAAGTCAACTGGCCACCACCTTGGGAATGTAGCAACGTATATAAATAATCTCCAGCCTATTATGTTAGTCCTGAACACCGCGATAACTAGTTCAGTCCCACTTTTCACTCTACGCCCCACTTGCAAATCGTTCTGGCTCAGACCATTGGCCGAGCGTTTAATGAAGCACAACTGGACCCCAGGGATACAGTTCTCCTTAAAGAAGATGGTGCCTCATACCTCGCAAACAAATGCTGTCGTAATCAATGCACTGCAGTAGTGCGCGCCGACCGCAGGTCTCACCAAATATCATTTGCGAGATCCATCGCTGATTGTCCTAGAAGATTCTTCGAGGACACGGCCTCACTGACCAGGTCGAAAGCTGCCATATCTTCTCTTATAGCACCTTTAGGACTCTCTACCTCCAACTATGAGGCAGGCGAGATGTTACTTGCTCAATATACATCTGTCTTCAGCAACTCCGCCGAGAGTGAACCATGTGCTACGGCTTTCTATTTTGATCGTTCCCCGGATTCATTTTCTAACTTCACTTCGGCTAACGTACGCGCCAATTTACTCTTGTTGTGCGTTTATAAGCCCTTTTAGCTGGACCAGATACCCCAGAAATGCCGAAAATATGCGCAGGTGAGCTAACGGAACACTCATATTATACTAGTTGTATTATAGTCACCTGGAAGCACGGCGTTATTTCTCCCATCTACAGGGGTGGGAATCAAACGAACGACAGTAAATTCAGACCGATTGCTTTACTATCAACCATGTCAGAGGTGATGGCGAGCATAATGGACGATTTCGTACGAAGCCGTTTAAATAGTCACTTACCGTTGGTGTCGGAGCAGCACGGCTCCAGAAACGGTTACTTATACACGATTAACCTACTGACTGCCACTCACTCGCGGACAGAAGCCGCCGAAGAACGTCCCCATTTGTTGCTATGTTTTTAGACTTCACGAAGTCGATCACAGTATGCTGCTGGAGAAATTGCATGATATGGGCTTATGCAGCAAGGTTCGATTTTGACTCAGAGCATGCCTATCCTGTCACACATAAAAAGTTAGAGTTACTTATGGGCTATCCAAGCCGTTTAACGCCACAAGTGGTGCACCTCAAGGCTCTATAATGGGTCCCCTATTATTCTCGTTCTATGTCGACAGCTTCCCAGGCGTGAGTAACTATCTCGTGGTGTTGTACGCCAACGATACGGAACTTTGGCGCGTCTTACACAGTATTGAAGACGCAGATCAATTTCAGAGAGACCTAGATGCCCTGCATCTATAATCTGCGGAAAATCGATTGCTCTTTAACACGTCCAACTAGAACACTATGCAGGTTTATCATCAAAGCACTAGAACATATCGTATCGATGGTATTACCCTAGCCACCGTCCGCCGAGAGTGCAACCTGCGTACCTTTGTTACATCAGACCTCTTCCCTAGTACCAGCAATATGCTATTGGTGAGGAAAGCCAGCAGCAGGCTGGCCAGGCCTAGTAGGGTACTTGGGAATCCCCCTTTCGGAAGATTCCCACGCATCTACAGCACACTGGTGAGGTCACTGCCAGAAGTCAACATTCAGACATGTGTGCCGTACTGGAAGAAAGACATCACTGCTTTAGAGGCTATCCGGAGACGGGTCACTAAGAGGGTTGAGACTCCATCCTTCTTGTCGCACAAAGATCGTCTGTTGAAACTGAAACGATCCCTCCCTAGCCCAAAGGATTTCAGAAGCGACCTCATACTAGCGTGCAAAATCTCATGTTTCCTGAGTCACCCCGACAAAATGTTTTCACACTTGCCGATACAGAGAGCTTCAGGGGCCATAAGTACAAGATCTCCGTACCACTAGGTAACCTTTTATGCAGATGGCACAGTTTTGTCATTTGAGTCTGATCGACATGGGACGCACGTCCGGTGACCGTTGTCATGGCACCGTCAGTCGGTGCATTTAAGAGGCAACTAGATGGCTGGATTATCCCAAGCTGGCTGTTGGCATTCTGGCACGCGCAGTTACATGAACCTCCATTGCTGTCATTTCATTCCTCTCTTCCCCATTCCTCCCTACCCACTCCGTACAGTCTTCCTTTCTTATTGTTATACAACAAAATGGTGTGACCTTCCTAGACGCCCGACTGCTGCTAGCTGTCTCATCACTCAAAATAGCACACAAACTCTCACCATTTCGGCAGTTCATGTGATCAGTGCGGACGGAAAACAATCAAACGGAGATAAAATCTTTTGCGGAACCACAAACTCCGCACTACTGACTCTTCTCGGAATACCTCGAGGCGGGAATACTACATGGGAATTATACTTCCAGCTCCGCAAGAAACCAGTGAAACCCATTAAACTACAAGAGGCACTTAAAACAGGGTGTAACACCGCACTTTCAAATTAAAGTCAACAACGGGGACATAATTGTTATAACCGAAAGCTACTAATTAAAACGTGAATAATTGATATGAACAGCGATGAACAGAAACATGAATAGAAGCCCATTCCGACTGACCGCCAGATTGTGAACTAAAAGGAACAGTGAAACTGTGGGCAAAGTAGATTTCGGATAGGCAACCCAACGTCTCACCGATTGATCATATATTATACGTGATATACCAAACCCTTTGTACACGGGTTCAGGGTAGAAGCCCAAAGGTTCTCGATCCAGTAGGTTTTCCTCGTTAGGTGTGTAGTAGATCTAGACATTATATAGAATTCGTGTGTTAATACGGGATCAAAAAGTGATGAAAATGAAAGCGATTGACACAAAATAGTTCGTTAAGGTGCGTTCGCCTAGAATTCCACTACACCGAATAAAGTATCTGATGGATACAGTCTGTCGTGTTGTTACTATGTAATTTTGGAGGCCATGATGAAAATACTTCTGGCGACAGATAAATATGGAAGTTTGCTGCAATAGACGGTCGAGTGTGTTAACCTCTACCTCTCCAAAAATCTGTTTATGAGCGACACTGTAAGCAGAGAGAACGCAGGGTTCGCGACCTCAGACGTTTGATTTGTATTCTTGATTATCAATTCATTCAATTAACTTAGTTCAAATGTCGGTTGTATATGTGAAGTTGAGGAAGGTGAAAAGTTTGAATAACAACGACAATTTTGAAATAGATTATAGTTCACAAAACTTTACAACTCTCCCCTCTTGAGCGTTAACTAGGGCATGCACTGCAAAGCGAACGGGAGATTTGTGCGGTCGTGCCCAAATTGTGTGTGGTGGAGGGGATGAAAGAATTGCATATCCTCAGCAAGAGTAGTGGAGTCTGAAACTGTTTGTTGGGGTTGTGAAATGGGTTTGTTTGGAAAATGGCGATGGGATGAAGGGTTAGTCGCAACCGGCAGATGAGGCAAGTCTGAAGGATCCACATAAACCACTTTCAAACGGCCGACGCTTACTTAATCGCAAGTGCTGTTACAGTTGGTGGTGAATTGCTTTTCTTTGCGTTCAAACATTTAAAACGGGCTGTCACAGGGTGGCTAAAAGGACATTTTTTGTGCGTCAGCTCTGATAGTCACGAAGGGGCAAGTATGTAAGTCTTCATGTACCTGAGTCTGCCTCTCTGATCTTTACTGCAACCTTGACGTGGTGGTCAGGCTTGTGTGCTGTTTTGATCCGGAGGGCTGTACTGACTGCAACCTCGGTCGTTGTAGGTTCAACCATGTCAGATTGACCAACGGGGAGCAGCAAGACAAACAGCAGATGCGTTCGTTGTGCGGTGTTAATTGTGTATGGTGTCAGTGTGTTGTGTTTCGGTTGAGTTTATCGTTTCTCCCTGATCTGAGTCTCTGTATGTGTGATTAGTTTGTCTGTGCAGTATGTGTGGTTGGTCTGGCTGCGCAATATTATCTCTGTGTGAATGTACCGAATGTCTTGGGTTGTGACTGTCGGGCCTGTTCTGGATGGTTGATGCTGCTGCGTGTGTGTCACCTGCTGCCCTGCGGTACAGGCTTTTGAGCCAAATGTTTCGGTTGAGGGCCCTAATCGCTCTCCTGTCCAGGTCTAGGCGTCCTGGCAGTATCCTAAGCCCATAAAACCCATGATGATACAACATAAATCGAATACCATACTACATCGGCCGTCGCGCAGGATAAACCAGGTCGCCCTATCTGCTGCACATGGCAGGGTGGATAGGCGAAAATATGCTACCGCCAATCACTCACCCTCATACCGTCCCCGCAGTATTAATCCCCAAGCAGATAAAGCTGACTCAAATTTCAGTAATCCGAAGACGAACCTGAACCAGGCCCGGGAACGCAAGATGCTTTGTGTTGGAACATGGAATGTGCGCACTCTGCTGGATCAAAGCAGCTCCTAAGGACGGCCAGAACGGCGCACTACATTGATTGCGATAGAATTGCGTCGCTATGGAATCGACGTAACAGCCTTGAGCGAGACAAGGCTTGCAGACCAAGGTAAGTTACGGGAAGCAGGTGCCGGATACACCTTCTACTGGATGGGCTACCGATAGACAATGCTCGGAAACTTGGTGTCTGTTCTGCAATCGCTGATCGCATCAGTGCTTTGATGATAGGCGAACCGCACGGCATCAGCCCTCGAGTGCTGTCTATGCGCCCGCGACTCGGTCAAGATAAATGTGCCACATTCATGAGTGTTTATGGTCTAACTATTTGTCACACTGACTATACAATGGACCAGTTCTATGATCAAATGTCCATTACAATCCGGTCGGTGCTTGTGACCGATCGACTGTTTGTTTTGGGTGAATTGAACGCTCGAGTCGGGCGCGACTCGGTAGTTTGACCGAGGGTCCTCGGACCCTGCGACATTGGTTCAGTGAACAAGAACGGTGACTATCTGTTCCACTTGTATGCTACTCACGAACTGGCTATCACAAATACCCGATTCCAGCTGGATGCGAACG